>CM040246.1:116624653-116857375 GCA_022545495.1 Chrysanthemum lavandulifolium | reverse complement strand
GGTTGGTTTATAAAAATCGTGGTTTTCTTTGATAATATAAAAAACTTTAGATCTTGAAATATTTTAAGATGTTGAAAAAAACTTTGGTGGTATCACTTTATGGGTGCTGCGTATCTCCACCCTATCTTTTCGGTTAAGTTTTTAGATCTAGAAATATTTTAGATCTTGAAAAAATTTACGATTATTTCCGAGGTTGGTTTGATTATTTCGAGGTTGGTGATTATTTGGTTGATTATTTACATTGTGGTGATTATTTGGTTGATTATTTCGAGGTTGGTGATTATTTGGTTGATTATTTACGGGTTGGTTGATTATTTCGGGTTGGTTTGATTATTTACGGGTTGGTGCTTACTAGACTTTGTTATGTTTTGCGGGTTTGGGGTGCCCCATAGCATGACCCTTTCGGGCCGCAGAGTGATACTCAGCCAGCACCCCATTATTCATTCTTGAATGGTAAAGTGATCTTTTAGCTCACATTGCAACTTTAATGATAAAACTTTGATAACATCAAATAGTCCCGAATATTAAGTGTCAATTTCCGATAATGCTCGTTATTTATATCATTTATATGGATTTACGCTTGTTTTCCATTGTTTTCCACTTTCGTGTAAATTACGAGCATTGGAGCTAAAGAGACGCGGAAATGGAAACATTACTAAAGATTTATCACAAGATGCTTATTTTGAAGAAGTTACGGCGTAACTCGTCTCTCACATTACGCCGTAACTATTGCGTGACCCAAAAGTCCAACTTATCAAGAGGTTACGCGTAACTCTTCCCAAAGGTTACGACGTAACTCCATTAGGTCAAAAGAGGTTCCATCACCGATACTTACGCCGTAACTATCGCATCACTTACGACGTAACCGAGTTTATTGAAGACTACGGCGTAACCACTTATAAGGTTACGCCGTAACCAGCGCATCTAGTGCATTTACGAAGAAATAGAAGGTTACACAGAACTCCTCTATTGGTTACGCCAGAACCCGCACCGCCTATAAATACCCCACTAATTCCAAGATTTCAAAGCATCCCATTCCACACACAACACTCGAGAACGTGGGAAAAGCTCAAGGAGGTCTAGGGAAGCATACGGAGATGTTTCCAAGGAGAAGTCACACCATTACGATAAGCTTTAGCGTTTATTATTTCTTTTACTTTCAATTCATGTATTTCGTACCTTTGAATATTGAATTGATTTGCATGATTAATATGAGCTGCTAAGCACCCTTTGGTGCTAGCCTAGTTATGATTCCTTAATTGTTTTGTTTGCATTTACCTTTACTTCCGTACAATTATTTCGAAGTGTATGCATGCATAGTTCTTTGGTAGTCACCCTTGGTTCGGTAGTTTTGAATGGCGATAGAGGCCAATTGCCTAGAGATATGACCAACTCGACCCTAGGTGAGCGGATCGAGACGGAAGGGTAAGATATGACCAACCGACGACCCTTTCTACTTGTGCGATTTGACCAACCGATCACCTATCGTTTGGATGAACTTAAGAATTGGGGGTGTAGTGTCTAAGTTCCTAACGGCCGGGCACTCACTATTTAGAATCTAGCATGTAGCGGTACTTAATGACTCGGCTTAGGGACCAGAACAACAGGACTTATGACGGTGCTACTGATTTCTCTGTGGTGGCATCTTTGCCGATAGGTTAGGCGAATTGACCAAATGTTGTCCTCTCGAATTTGACCCCACCAAGTAATTGGAAGTAGGTAGACGTAGACATAACTAGCTAGGAGGATTAACTAGGTTAGCACCACTATTCCTCTATTGATTTCCTTTACCATTTATTTGCTTTTATTTTATATTCTCGCATTAGTAGTTTAATTAATTAAATACCTATCGAAACCATTAATATTCTCGTGACAATTAGACTTAGTAATAATCCAACACACATAGCTCTTGGGACGACCTCGGCTTTACCATTTACTACACTACACACGACCGGTACACCGCCTGTTAGTGCATTAGGGTAGACCATAGGTATAGCGAGACACTATAAATATTAAGACCGGTCAAGAAACCCGCATCAAGTTTTTGGCGCCACACGGGAGTTATATTAGGATTAATATTGAGTCTTTCATTTCATTTTAAACTTTTCTCACGATCATATTTCAAGTTTTCGTGTACCATGGAAGTTGTTAACATCGATGACCTCACTCTTGAGGAATACTTGGCGTTGACTAGAGCAGATCAAGGGCCGGGTCTCGTAAGACCCGGCAATCGGAGCGGATGTTCGCTTCGAGATTAAAGACCAATTTATGAGGGAGCTTCGCTAACCCTTTTCGTGAAACAGGACGAAGACGATATGAGCACGTTGAAAATGTCCTATACATCGCTAGCCTTTTCAACATTCCCGGCGTGTCTCATGATGCTGTTATGCTCGTGGTCTTCCCAATGACTCTCACCGGAGCAGCCGTAAGATGGATCGAAGATTGTTCACCGGGCGCTTAATACTTGGGCGCTACTAAAGAAACACTTTATTCAAAGATATTGCCCGCCATCAAAGATTTCTAATCAACTCTTGAGATCCACAATTTCAAACAAGAAGACGACGAAACTCAGATCAAGCTTGGGATGATACAACGATCTTCTTTATAAGTGTCCTACCAATGATCTAAATAACCGCAGAAGGTCAATATTTTCTATAAAGGAATAAATGTAACTACAAGATGATGTCGGACTATCAAGGACCTATCCCGAACATGACTCCTACTATCGCAATTGAAGCCATTCAAAAATGGCGGACCATTCTCAAAAATGGCACGACGGTGGAAGTAAAAGAAACCAAGGCGGAAGTTTCGACGGAATTGCAAAGAATCGCTAGTAAAATTGAAAGTCTCACGAGATATGTCAAGGTCGAGAAACCGCTCATGCCATCCAAGTGGGTTGTGAAAGCTGTGGAGGAGGACATCTTACAAAGAATTGTCCTCATATGGACGAAGAGGGTATTGAAGAGGCTAAGTATGGAGAAAATCGACCATTTTACGGTGATAATCGAAATAGTAATGGTTATCGTGGAAATTACAACCGTGGGCCTTATGGAGAAAGAAAGCCCAGTCTTGAAGAAACAATTAATAAATTTCTGGAAAATTCAGCCCAAAGACAAAAGGAGCAAGATGAGTGGTTGAAGGAATTCCAGAAAACACCGATGTAAACATTTCCAAACACGACTCAACTCGAAAAACCTTGAATCCATGGTGATAAAGCTCGGTGAAAAGTAAGGAGAAATAACGATAAACCAAGGATCTAAACCACTATGGAATGTAAGGTAATTTTTCGATGATAACTCAAGGTTCGTGCCGGTGATACGGGTTTAGGGGACGATTTCGTCATCAGATCCGAAGTTACGCCGTAACATGCCTAATGAGTTACGGCGAACCTCGTGTTTGACAAATGACAACGGGTTGTGAAGAATACCGAGGAAAGTGACTCTAATGAATTACGCCAGAATTAAGAATCTCGCCACGGCGAATCGGGATACATGGGCGTAAAAATTCCTCGACATGGACGAGTCGAAAACTCGAGGAACTCTCCTGAAGATGAAGAAGAGCCACTTATCACTCACGGTGTACTCGTCGTCACATCGATGAAGAAACCACAAGGGCATGGCCTACATGCAGCCCCTTCCACGAGTATTGCAATGGAGGAGACAATGAAAGAAAGGAAGAATGGACATGCCCTCATGAGCGTGAAAGACATAGTATTAAATTCGTAATTTGGCCTTTAAAGATTGGTACGCAATTCAATTTGGGATGCCAAGATCAATCCAAATCTTCTTATGAAGCTAAAATTGATTACGCGGAGCACATTCGTAAGGAAGAGACTAATAAAGATATACTCTGCACGGATGAGCATTTAAGTGAAACCGACAACAAGGAACTACGCAACATCGGTGCGAAAAAGTAAAATCTCCGGGAAATTTTTCAAGGCCATGCAACCCGTATGACGATATGTGTAATGGGGGAAGCAACTCTGGAAGATTAGGAAAAGATGAATTCTTTTGGTCCTCAACCAATGATGAGGAGAGAACGAGTTTACCTTGGATGGACAACCTGGGGTTCGATAGTTGGGTAAAAATTAAGTATGGGCATGTGGACACATTAACAAAAGATAAGATTTGGAAGGAATACATGGATCAAGAAAATTCAAACGACAAAAGTCTCAAGAACACGAGTAAAATAACAATTGACGATGACATAGAGCGGGTTAGTAATGATAAAGAAGAATGCAAGCTGTTCTAGTGGAGAATTTGCTCGATGAAGAATGGTTCAAGGGCACCGCTCGATGACGATGATATCAAGGGATGCTAGATTACCTTGAGTTGCAAGGAAATGAGGAGTTCACCGATCCCGATGACGAAGCTTACGAACAAAGGAGGTGCAAACTCTCGGGATACCCTACAAAAGACCACCTCCAATTATAGTCAAAAAATACGAATTCACTCGCTACCACCTAGGTCCGGAAGAGAAATTTTGTAAAGTCCGAAAAATCGAAACCATTGAATACCTCCGAACTGCCTCAAATGTTGCATGGATGAGACATAATTTGATGAAGGATATTGAAGAAGTAGGGCAAGCTCAAAGGCCCCCATAGGAGCCCCGCGGCTCTGAGTCTAACTTAAAGACTCGTTAATAAAGAAAAGTGCTCTTTCGGGAGACAACCCGAATTATCCCTTTCTTTTGTTTTTATTTCCTTTCTGTTGGGTTTTGTGTTTTCTAACCATTTTTGCAGGAGACAAAGAAGTAATTATCGCCGCAGCTTGTCGATTCGAACAGAGTTACTACAGAACTCATCTTGGTGATTACGCCGTAACCAACATTTTAGCAAAGAATTCTTGACGATTACCAATTACGGCGTAATTCCATCTCGATGGTTACGCCAGTAACTATTCGCTTCACAACTCATACCAGTTTTGCCGCCACGGCAGAACTCCTTCATAGGAGTTACGACGTAACTCTCCTCTCGCTTTAATTCTTTCATTTTAAAACACAAGAACCTTGTATTAGTTTTTAAATGAACTTTGTGGGTGTGTTCCTCAGTAAACCCTCACGAGACTTCACTCGTCCACTGGGACACCAAGTGGTTTAAAGGCTTGTTGCATTCGCTAAATGCAACCGTGATTCCTACGAAAGTGAGTTAGGTTTGTTTTTCATTTTATTTTTTCTTTTTAGAATTATGCTTGTCGGTATTGTGATTTCGTGGATTGAAGTTTGTTCATGACGCTTAAACGAAGGCACGATCCTTTCTCGTGGGCCTTCTTCTTTTGGAGCAAATTTCGTGGAAGTTCTCGCCTAATTCTACCTTCTCTTCACCTTTATTTTAATGCCTAGTACAAAAGGGACTTTGTACAATTCAAGTGGGGGACGGAGTAGAATTATCTCTTGAACTTTATTTCGCCTCATTTTTCTAGTTTATTTTGAAAAATTATGCCATTTTTAAAATTTTGACATGTTTTTCCGAACCTAACTAGATTAGACCTTAGCCGAGCACATACAACCCTTGATATTACATGGTGAGATTAGCCTTATCCGCTTCCAATATTTTACCCCAAATCCACCAAATTATGAGTGTGCGGTAGCTTGTAAACTTTAGAACTTGGCCTTTGCATCATTTCGAGACCATAGACGAGGTATGTTGAGTTAGCTCGATGTATTTGGACTTTTCGTTTTAGAAGGCGATTATAGGATTATCACCCAAACAGCCTACCATTGTGAGTCTATCGATTAGTCACCCGACTTTTCGACCCCATGTGAAACCCTTTTGTTGCACTCCCTTTAGTGCAAGATACCCCTAGATACACCCTTCCGAGCCATTCCTTTCATTTTGTCAACCCAATATATTGTTTCGTTACACCTTACACCTTAGCCTACCCCGTAGTCTTTATTTGTAATGGGAAGTCATCATTTGCCTAAGTTCAAGGTTCGAGTGGAAAGGTTTGGAAATCACGCTTTCATCGACAACATTTATGAAGATCATTGAAGACCCCGAATTCCCATTGTTCATCTCAAGTGGGGGGATGTTATGTTATTATGTTATGTTCAAAAAAAAAAAAAAAAAAGTTGATTGAGTTATGATATTGTAAAGTGCGATGTTATAAGCACTATAGTATGAGCTTTATTGATTAGTATCGAGGAGGCCACCTCGGTCACATTAGAAGATTGGAGTTGGAGTTATACCAACTGAAGAAGAAAAGGTAGTGTGCCCATCACGACGTCCTCTAATGACACATCTACCTTGCATTTCATGATCCGGTCTCTAGACTTCTAAGCTTGAACTTTGGGCGGACGGTAAGTGGTGATGACTTAGTTATAGATTTAGACTACCTGCTTGTTTTTCATTTTACACCAATTATATATCCCATGTCTTATCCTACCCTTTAGTCATGAAGCGTGTCTAGGTGATGCAACGAGCAATCTTTGGTGTCTTGGCCATGGATTTGGTCATGTATCATTGATTTTGTCCACTTCGCCGTGACATGTTAGTAATGACGAGTCACCCCTTAACCTTTGTCGTGTCTACCCATATTGCCTTCGAGAATTGTTTAGCCCTTAACTCTAGTGGTGGAGATTTGTGTAACCGCCAAGCTTATGATAGAATACATGCTATGACTGTGCGATTGAGTGATCACCCGAAATTGACACTTAGAATAGTTGAGAGATTTGAGTGTTTGTTCCCTTCGTGAGGTGTTCGGCTTTGTTTTATTCTAGCATAAGGGATTTGTAAACTCATATTTTCCGTGTTTTGGGAGATATCTTTTAGGAATCTATCTAATAAGGTCTACTTGAGGGCAAGTAGAGTTCAGTGGGGGATATTTGATAACATCAAATAGTCCCGAATATTAAGTGTCAATTTCCGATAATGCTCGTTATTTATATCATTTATATGGATTTACGCTTGTTTTCCATTGTTTTCCACTTTCGTGTAAATTACGAGCATTGGAGCTAAAGAGACGCGAAATGGAAACATTACTAAAGATTTATCACAAGATGCTTATTTTGAAGAAGTTACGGCGTAACTCATCTCTCACATTACGCCGTAACTATTGCGTGACCCGTAAGTCCAACTTATCAAGAGGTTACGGCGTAACTCTTCCCAAAGGTTACGACGTAACTCCATTAGGTCAAAAGAGGTTCCACGTCACCGATACTTACGCCATAATCATCGCATCACTTACGACGTAACCGAGTTTATTGAAGACTACGGCGTAACCACTTATAAGGTTACGCCGTAACTAGCGCATCTAGTGCATTTACGAAGAAATAGAAGGTTACGGCGAACTCCTCTATTGGTTACGCCTGAACCCGACCGCCTATAAATACCCCATGAATTCCAGCATTTCAAAGCATCCCATTCCACACACAACACTCTGAGAACGTGGGAAAAAGCTCAAGGGAGGTCTAGGGAAGCATACGGAGTTGTTTCCAAGGGAGAAGTCACACCATTACGATAAGCTTTAGCGTTTATTATTTCTTTTACTTTCAATTCATGTATTTCGTACCTTTGAATATTGAATTGATTTGCATGATTAATATGAGCGGCTAAGCACCCTTTGGTGCTAGCCTAGTTATGATTCCTTAATTGTTTTGTTTATGTTTACCTTTACTTCCGTACAATTATTTCTAAGTGTATGCATGCATAGTTCTTTGGTAGTCACCCTTGGTTCGGTAGTTTTGAATGGCGGTAGAGGCCAATTGCCTAGGAGATATGACCAACCGACCCTAGGTGAGCGGATCGAGACGGAAGGGTAAGATATGACCAACCGACGACCCTTTCTACTTGTGCGATTTGACCAACCGATCACCTATCGCTTGGATGAACTTAAGAATTGGGGGTGTAGTGTCTAAGTTCCTAACGGCCGGCACTCACTATTTAGAATCTAGCATGTAGCGGTACTTAATGACTCGGCTTAGGGACCAGAACAACAGGACTTATGACGGTGCTACCGATTTCTCTGTGGTGGCATCTTTGTCGATAGGTTAGGCGAATTGACCAAATGTTGTCCTCTCGAATTTGACCCCACCAAGTAATTGGAAGTAGGTAGACGAGACATAACTAGCTAGGAGGATTAACTAGGTTAGCACCACTATTCCTCTATTGATTTCCTTTACCATTTATTTGCTTTTATATTATTCGCATTAGTAGTTTAATTAATTAAATACCTATCAAAACCATTATAATTTCGTGACAATTAGACTTAGTAATAATCCAACACACATAGCTCTTGGGACGACCTCGGCTTTACCATTTACTACACTACACACGACCGGTACACCGCCTGTTAGTGCATTAGGGTAGACCATAGGTATAGCGAGACACTATAAATATTAAGACCGTCAAGAAACGCATCACGCATCACTTGTTTACTTTCTTGTACTTGTGCGGTTTGAGACCTGTTGTGACTTAAATTTTTTTCCGAGGCGATGATGATTTTTAGCCTTAAAATTTTTTCCGAGGCGATGATAATAATTGAATGGACGGTAAAGTGAGATAAAATCTCGCTTTGCAACCTTCGAACCTGAGCCTCAAAAATTTCCCGACTAAGTTTTTTTTTTTATAGTTATAAAACAAAAAAAAAATTGTAAAAAACTAAAATAACTTGTAAAAAACTAAAAAGTTGTAAAAGAAAAAATAAAAACTTGTACAAAACTTAAAAAACTTGTAAGATTAAACTTAAAAAAACTTGTACAAAACTTAAAAAACTTGTAAAACAAAAAATAAAAACTTGTACAAAACAAAAAATTTGTATTACTTTTATTTTGGCAAACCAAAGCAAACCAAAGCACTCTAACCTCAAATTTTTTATACTTTGGCACCGAAATCGAAAAAAAACATTCCCCCAATGATTAGCCACCAACCCTATATTCTCACTTGCCAAGCACCCCATAGCCCTATGGTGTGCCTGGATAACATGACCCATATTAAAAAGTGTAAAGCATTTGCCACTGAACATGTATTAAAAGAACTAATTTGGCGTCATCTCAACTACCCGTATTTTCCATTTAAGTATACTAGGCGAGTACCCGCGCCTAGCGGCAGCGGTTCCTAGCGGCAGACAATTAGCAATATGCGATATTGTGGTAAGTGTTTCGTATAACGTTCAAAATATAACGTGAAAATATTAAAATGTAATTGCAACGGTTGTAACATGTGATAATTCAACTTGAGCAAAAATTCCTAACATGTATCAAACGACATATAAAAATGTTTAGTGAGACCGAAAAATAAAACATTACATCAATTATGATATACTAAATAACAATGCATGTTACTCGTCGCGTAAAACTTCTTGGTAGACGACATTTGAGGTGTAGACTTCTCCTTGACCGAACTCTTTAACCAGATTCACTAATACCTTTGTAGTTCTACGTGATATCTTCTAGACAAAGCAACATAAAGCTGGCTATGCGAGAAAACAGAGTCGGGCAAATAGACTCCCACATTTGGAATTGTTTGACCCTGAGCTTTATTGATAGTCATCGCAAAGCTAAGATGCACAGAGAATTGTGTTTTGTAGAGGGAACATATTAATCATTTTATTTTATTCACGTTCACATGCATATTTATTGAATGACAATTTTTTAAGGGATTGTCTCAGTTATCTTAATTTCACATTCACACCATGTTATTAGGCTGGGCGCAGACAAGGGAAAAAAGTGTCGGTCGTGAGTCAGTCGACAAACTCGTGTGTCGATCGAGCTTGATGTGGGCTATCGGCAGTGGGCGATCGATTAGAAGACACACATATGGACAAAATCTTCCACTTTTTTGTTTTTATTTTATTATTTTTTATCATTCGTGAAAGAAAGAAATGTGTGTATTGGATTTGCAGGTACACAATGCGAAGAAGAAGACCAAAGGCCACCAAAGTCATTTTTTTATTTTATTTTTAAATAAATAATTTATAATTTATTCCCTCGTAGTTTGATTTCATTGTTATTTTTATTTTAAATAACTAATAAGTTACGTTTGTAATTAATTAGGTACATTAAGAAACATTTTAAGCCTTTGAAGTTCATTTTTATTACAGTGTTTTTAATTTTATTTGAATTATTATGTAATGTTTTATATTATGGGGTAATTATGAGAATGCATGTTTTGCTCAAGGTGTCAACACTTTTTAGGAAAAAAGTTGGGGTATTTCCAAAATAGACTTTGAGACTTGCGACTTTTCTACTTTTCATATAAGCTTGACAAGTGTCCTTCGAAGTTTGTGTACCCAATCATTTTTCTGACTTTTACAGCTACGATTGTACAGCGACCGAATCTAAGCGACTTTTTTAGGAATCTTGCGATTTTTTTTTGTCCTTTAGTAAAAAAAAGTCAAAGTTACGAAATTATTTTTTATACATTTACTTCATTCCCGAGGCTGAGCGACTTAAGCGAAATAATATAAGCGACTTATTTTCTGTACACTGTTTGTACCTTTTATACTTTTTAACGATACTTTTACACTTTTTTAAAAATTTTACCTGTTTTAAATTTTTACCCAAACACAAACACACACACTAACACTCACACTAACACTCTACTACGGAAAAACACAATTCAAAATTGTGAAACCCTAAATCAATCCCTAATTATTCGATCAATTAAACTCCAAAATGGCTTACATTCCCCAATATTTTGATGCTAAGGTAGCAGTTCGTTCCGAGTTAAGTTATTTTCACAAATTAAGTCTAAATTGTTAAGCAATCCGGATCGAATGAGGTTGTTCGAACAAGCTGTTTTTGGGCCATGGTTAGATATTCCTCGACTAGGTAAAGGCAATCATATGGTTAATTTTGTTTTACAACACGGTATATATCGACAAACTTCTTGATTCTTGTCCCCATTTTATACAAAATTGGGAACAATGTATTGAAATTTGGCCGGGAAGAGTTTCTATTGATGAGTGGATTTCGTTTTGGTCGTTTGCCTCCCACAGAAATTGATCAAGTCCTTTTGCTTTGCGTGTCTTTCTGAAAAACAATTTATAAGAAAGGTAGTGTAAAGGGAATGAGCTTTTAGATTTGTTTGGGAATGACACAGAATTTTCAAAGTTATCAGCTGAGGATGCGGTAAGGGTATGTCTGTTGCTAGTCGCTGAGGTCGTGTTCATAGGTCGTGGACCGTGGTACATTGTTGACAATCATTTGTTGCAATTAGTTGAGGATTTTGGGGCATGGAATGCATATCCATGGGGAGAGTTCTTGTGGACCCGTTTTTACAAAAATTTAGCCAATGTGGTACCCCAACATTACAATGCTCACTACAAAGAGAAATTGCAAGAAAACCCTTCTACAATTGCAACATATAATATTTCGGCTTTTCTTGGCTTTTAAGGTTAGATGTGTATACATTTATGAACATCTCGGTTTTGTTTACTAGCAGTTCATACAATGCTTTTATTCTTTTCGTTTATTTTAGATATGGATTCTTGAGAGTTATCCACTAGCACTTCATGGTGGAACAAAGACCGTCAAAGATACCACGTTGTCTTTGTTGGTCAAAAGGTAAAACATTTGCCAAAGCGCCATTATGGCAAACTTTTGGTCTGTAAGCATTTCCATTTGTTTGTATTTGTCAAATAAGTTACGACTTCGTTATATTTGTTTTTACTTTATAATTGTTTGTTTACTAGGGTTCTATTCGGTATTGGATCTTCTTCCAACAAATGCGGAAATGTTACAACCATGGTTTGCACCAAGTAGCATATTTGAGCCAGTTGGATAGTCTAGAAGATCAATTACCGCCGATGATCCCACTAATGAGGTAAGTTGCCCGTTTGTGCAAACCATGGTTGTATTCACGTTGACAATTGACCAATGCACATTACATTTCGATCTTGCTTTGTAGGTGCATGAAGAGGTGGTGATAAGCGATACGAGATGTGGCGTTAGGTGATAAAGAGGTGGCTATAGTCAATAATGATGTGCCGATGAAGTGATAAAGGTCAAAGTTCAATCCGCTAGACATAGATGCCGAGGTTGACGATATTAACAATAGACTTGCCGATGTAGAGGAAGCTCTAAAGATACAACCCCGAGCCAATGTGGGAGTCCTTAATGATATTAAAAATAGACTTGCCGTTGTTGAGGAAGCTCTAAAGATACAACGTCCAAAGGTGAACATGGTCTTTACATTCATTTTTAGGATATATGTTTCGTAAGAACTTTGAATTAGAAAACGAGACACGTATATTACAACTTCTTTTAAAACTCGTAAGTCGTAAGTATAATGAGGATTTGTTGTAAATGTACCCACGTGATTTTCATTCCTCCTTGGAGTTGACACGATAATGTATACTTGGGAAATTTGTTTTGTAAATTTGATGTATCCTTTGCTAGCATCTATCAAACCCCGCTAGTGGTTTTCAATCCACTTCTAGCAGGTTCCTGTTAATGTATCACTTGAGGGGCTGTTTTGTAAATTTGATGTATCCACTGCTATCGTTTATCAAACCACTGCTAGTGTCTATCAAACCACTGCTAGTGGTTTCAATCCTTGCTAGTGGTTTTCACGATAATGTATACTTGAAATTTGTTTTGTAAATTTGATACATCATTTAGATAGGTATTTTTAATGGTTTTTCACCAACTAATGGATTATATACATACATTATTCAGTATCAATTGCAAATAAGGCAATGTGTTGATGAAAATTTGGCTTCTAATGGATTATACACTTTAATATTTGTTAATCATTTAGGTCTCGTTTCTTTAGTAGTATAATTGATTGTATATTTTAAATTTGAGACTTCAACTCATCGCACGACAAATCGGATGAGGATTGTTTTGGCCAAAATGCCATGGAAATTCGAGACGTCAAGTCCAATTCATAATGAAAAGCGGAATGGTAGTCCTAGTTTGTCGATCTTCATTCTCGTGATGTTCATTGGTGATTATAAAAGGTTATGTTCCTTTTAGTAGTACTTTTTATTTTATCGTTTTTTGTTACATACCTAAATCGGTTTGCTTAACTACGAATTCCGACAAATCGAGTTGTGTTAATCTTGAAAGCGAACAAGGTGGTCTTACTTATATAGACCTGCCGCTTTTCCATCGCTATGTCGCGACTTGCGGATTATTGTCTTCAAGGCGAACCATTGCCGTTAGTTGATCACATTCCGATCATGATCCCGGTCATTTGAATTTACCTAATTTGAATGAAACATTTTCTCAATCGGTTTGTTGAAATACGTATATATAAATTCCACGCACTATCTATACATGTTTGCTAGATTTGGTCATCCATATAGTTGTGTTTTTCTTGTATAGTTCTGAAATGACATTGCTGACTAGATGAGCAGTGGAGCTAGAAGATGATTTCTCTGTTTATGGACTTTCGGAATGTCGGGACAAGCGGTGGAGCTAGATGAACAAAAGGTCTTGAAAACAAGCAAGATGGCGAAACACCAAGTGAGGTAGTGGTAAGTGTTGATGATAAACCGGAGAGGCGGTTCAAGCTCTTGAGATACATGCTCATGATTCTATATTATGTTACTTTGAAAGTAAGTGAATGTCGTCTAACGTTGATGATAAATCTGCAATGCGATAAACAAGGAGAGGCGGTTCAAGCTCTTGAGATACATCCTCATGATTCGATGTTACTCTCAAAGTAAGTGAAGGTCGTCTAACGTTGAGCATAAATCGGTGAAGATAAACCGGAGAGGTGGTTCAAGCTCTTGAGATACATCCTCATGATTCTGATGTTACGGTGAAAGTAAGTGAAGGTGTGTCTAACGTTGACGATAAATCTGGTGATGATAAACCTGAAGAGGCGGTTCAAGCACATGAAATACATGCTCATGAAGGTGTGTTTAATGTTGATGATAAATCTGTAAAGGGTGTTCACGGTAATGAAAATGACATTGTTGATTGCAATGCTGCTTATCAACACTCTCATGATCGTGAGAAAGTAGGTGAAGTAGTTTTAAATGTGGATGATAAATCTATAGAGGTGTTTAAGTTAATGAAAATGACATTGTTGATTGCAATCTGGCGATGAACACTCTCATGATCGTGAGCGATGTTAAATGTTCTTTGAGAAATCTATAGAGGGGTTGAAGGTAATCAAAATAACATTATAGATTCTCATGATGGTCGAAAGTAAGTGAAGCGAGTGTCACAAATGGCGGGGATGGGGATGAGCATATGAATCATCTTGGAGAGATGGTTACTCATAATGAAGCACACAATGTTGATGGCGCGTTAACGAGAAAGTAAGCGGGGTTGAGTTCTTGGTTGCAAATGAGTTGTCAAGCAAGGCGGTATTAGACAAAATTGATAATGATCTTTGTGAAGGCAAGGCAGGCCATGTTTCATAATTCGGCGGACAAGCCGATAAGCCTTTGCCTCGACGACACGAGGTATGACTACATTATTTATTAAAGTTACCACATGTAGTTCAAAAGTTAGATGTTATTTCAATGATGAATTTTTTTGTATAGGATGTTTTCATGCGTGCTAAAAGGAAGAGAAATGCAAGTAAGTTCGAGACGGTCACCTTATAATGGCGAGCAATAAAGAAAACTAGAAAGGCCAAAGTTACCAAAAGAGTAATGCCAAAGCTACCCAAGAGAGTACTCTGTTTTGAAAGAAGATGTTGACTCAAAAGGACAAAGCGGTGGGCAAGTGTTTGCGGGACCCATCGTGAACCTCCTCCCACGACTCCACAGTTCTTGAAACGACGTTCCAAAAGGCGAGAAAAGATAATCGAGTTGGAAACATGGGTAGAGGTATAGCGAACTACATTTACAAACAGACATCTTAAAGACATATACATTAATCTTGTTTTGAAAATTTTTCAGGATCTATCACGTCCTGAAGGTTGCGATATCAACAAGATTACTAAACCAGCGTCTATGGATACCTTTATAAAAAATTTAAGTCATCGCATAGCTTTCCTTGGGGTCTTGGCGACATCGTTGTTCATCGAAAATTTTGGTTGGCTTTGTTGGGTTATGGAAGAGGCAATAAAAAGGATGGCTTGGAGATGAGGTACTAATGAGATATTTAATTTCCATAAAAATTAATTTTTATTTGAATTAGTTTAACGGTATTTTGCTTATAAAATTTTTTGCGACATCACGGATCTACGGGTTGATCTAATGTGGCGGTTTAGGCGGGCAATGCCGATTGGGCTATGGTTGGACCATTTTCTCTTCTTTATCCTTGATGGGTCTATGCGTGGCTACTCGCCATTGGTCAACGCTATCCATTGCCATGGTCTAGTGTCGACAAGGTTTGTATATAAAGACCATACTTTCTTCTAGATACTTGGGTAAATATATACATGCTCAAAATGTGATGAATTATGACAAGGTTTATTTGTTCACATTTAGGTATACTTTCCGTGAGCGTGCCCGGCGCCCTTGGTTTCTCGTCGAGTTACAAATTCGTGCGGAGTTATAACAATTTATGACACACTAGATGCGCGAACACGAGACGAGAGAAAAGAATTTAAAATGGAGGGTCACTTTTGAGAGAATGCTACCACAGTATCTAAACTTGTGTAAAGTTCTTCAAGCCAAATCAATATCATTTCGATTATAAGATCACATTTGAGTTGCGGATGATGTCCTATACAAGCCAATGCATACGGTGATTGCGGAGTTTGGGTATGTATTTTTTGCACAGTGGGTAACAACTTAAGTATGAAGGTTGATGACCCTCTTCAAGTTGCTTTAGCGTGTCGAGCATATGGTGGAGTACTTTTGGAAGTATAAGGTGGTTGTTGATACAAGTGATGAATAAAGATGCATTTCATCTCTTTGGGTATGGCTTGTATGTGGGTTTAGACTTTTGTTGTTCAACCAAATGTAACGAAGCTGTATATGCGTGTAGGACATCAAAAGACAACTTCTTATGCATGTACGTGTAGTGCAACTTGGTATATTCCTAACACCCATGTAGGCTTTCTTTAAGGCCTAGTTTACGTATATCGTGTTGTGATCTTGTTGATTTGCAACAAACATTTTGTGTAAATTGCTAAAATGTTTGTTTTTACAAACATCCATTTGATTTGAAAAACGACTACAAACAATCTTATTGCTAAAAGACTATAACATACATATTACATAACAATTATTGCTAAACACATTACCATAACCAAACTACGACCTTGAAGAGAACAATCAAGCGAAAACCAACACAACTTTGTCATGAACTTTCACTCTTGACTTGATAAAAGTCAACTCATCCATCATTTTCATGATATCATTGTTTGAAACCTCAATAACTTCATCCGAGGTGAGCGCTTTCCGTCTTCATTAAATGTTTCTTTTCCTCATGTTCCTTGTAAAACAAATCTTTGTAATACTGACTTGGTAGTTCCGGGTCTAGGAACCCATAGAAGTTACATTTGGTCTCTTTGTCCTAAAAATAAGATTTGTTAAATTCACATATTCAACCTAACAAGTAAAATAAGTATAATGCATAATAATATTACATAAATTGGACAGGCCTTGAATCTTCTACCAGGATGAGTCCGGGTCCAAGAGGTTTGTACTTCCACCGGTAATGGTTTTGGACATTCGCAGTGTGTAGCATTGATGTAGTATTCCAATGGCTTTCGATTGGATCTGGAAGTAGAGGCAGAGGAGGGAGACATTGTTTTATTTTACCCAATGAGTAAACTTGACGCTTTTCTAGTAGAGTGACATCTAATTTGGCGGGAAATATACTTTGTGAATGAGCGGGTAATGAATATTGTGGAGGGAAAAGTTTAAGCGAATTTTATATTGAGCGACTAAAAGGTCCTATTTTCAGCGATTTTTTTTGTGGGTTTATTGTTTTGTACAATCCCAGAACACAAATCCCAGAACACAAATCCCAGAAAAATGACTTGACTAATTCCCAAAATTCAAACTTTATTTGGATTTTGAGAGATCAATCGTGGAGTTTTACTTCGATTAACATCACCTACCTACGGTGATTACCTATCTCACTAACAAATATCAGTTAAAGATAAGATCATCGGTTTATACTACATGTCCGCTTCAACCAAAATTCATGTGAGTGGCGATGATGATGTTTCTTTCTTCGTTCATGAAATATCTTTGTAAGCGAACACGATCGAGACGCTATACATCAAACTTATCGAGAAATCTTCCGAGGTAAAGCCGTCTACTTCTTCTAAGACTCTTGATATTGATCTTAATGTTCCTTTGTTGCCTCAAGAATCGATTTTCAAACACCAAAGTTGAAGATCATAATAACGAGGTGCGGTATAAGCGTTAATGTAGATGTGCGACCTAGTTGGCGAAAACCACATTTCTAAATATCACGATCCACCAGTTCGGTGATCCCATAATTAAAAAGCTAAGTAACCATAAACACCTGTAGTATCTAAATTAAAGGTGGGTAGTCGGTTTGATGATAAGCAAGGATGCATTTATGCAATAGGAATAAAAGCGTTGGTTGATATGTTTGAGTATAAAGTTACTAACTCATGTAAGAAAAGGTACAGTGTAGCTTGTTTTGCGAAGGTTGCAAGCTGGTACATTAACATACGAAAAAGTGTTGTTAGCCGATACTTCTATGTTACTTCCATTACTTGTTGTCATACATGTTCCGAACAAAATTCATCCTAATCATCGAAATGCTACACGAAAATTAGTGGGTCACATACTTGTTGATAAATTGAGGAATTGCAAAAGGGTCTATCTGGTGCGGACATAAAAAGATTTTAATGTTGATTGGAAAGTAGACATTTCTTACTACCGAGCTTGGGGTGGGAAAAACATTGCATTACTGGTTGTTGAGCGGTTGTCCTAGGGAGTCTTTTGAGCGATTGCCGTATTCTTGCTATAACTTAAAGTTGCAAAATGAGGGGACGGTAACACACATTGAGCAGATGAGACAGATCGGTTTAAGATGGTATTCATCGGTTTCGGTGTTCTTGTAAGTTTTCATAAATTCTATTATATTTTATTTCGATTAATACCTTCATTATTATGTAAATATTATTAATTAAGCAATTTCGATTGATTTAAAATAGATTCGAACTTCTTACGTTTTATCGACCATTGCTAATCATTGATGCCGCACATCTTAAAGGGAGATACCTTGAGTGCGAATCGGTTGTTGTTGGGATGGGCGGCAACAACGATTATACCTATTACAAGCTGGTGTTTCTCAAGGTGAGACCAATGAATCATGGACACGGTTTTGAGCAAACTTAAAGAATGCATTGGTGAAGTAAAAGATTTGGCCATCATCTCGGCGGACATCCGGCAATTGCACATGCATGTAGTAGCGTTTTCCCAACGCGTTTCATGGTTTTGTTGTCGTCATTTAATGATGAGCGCAATTTGAAAACTAGAAAGTGGAAGGCTATATCTTGGAGGACATGCAAAGCTTACAGGCGGGAGTTTGATGCTTCAATTTACGAGATTCAATCATTAAAACGATGTGTATAAAAACTAAAAGATGAAGTGGATTTGATAAATGGTGGCGTGCTTCGCCTGCAAGCAGTTCAATTATTTGACCTCAAATAGTCTTGAATCGATAAACTCGTAACCAAAGATGTTAGGAAGGTTCCAATAACCCGACTAATGGAGTACTACCAAAGGCTTCTACAAAATGGTATTTTGAGCGTCGAGCAAAATACAAAGGTAACAAAAAAGCATCTATTATAATTGGTTTATTACATATTTGGCACATCGATCGAAAATGTATTATTATTTTTTATTTCGGATGCTCCAACGGATGAACTTACCGAATGGGCAAATGCAAAAGTAAACAATAGAATGGCAAAGAGTGCTAATTGGGGTGTTAATGGAATTGAGATGCACAAGATTTACCAAGTTCTTGATCAAAACATGTTCATATTGTTGACTTTGACAACGAGAGAATGCACTTGCCGCAAATGGCGACTATCTGGTCTACCTTGTGGTCATGTTTGTGTTGTGTCTAGAGTTGAAGGATGGTGACACTAGCGGTTAGGCGATGGATTGGTTTAAGAGAGCGTCACTAAAAATACATATGAAGCAAGGGTTTATCCTCTAAAAGATGTATCCTTGTGGCGTACTCGATGACTTGCAAACCGTAAAACCACACGCTATGGATAGCGACAACTGGAAGACCCAAAGAAAAACACGTATCCGATCACGGGGAAGACGAGAAAGCAAAACACATGGCGGTGTGGAAAGGCGAGACACACAAGGCGGTCATGTCTTGAACCGTTGATGACAAGGAAGGCAAGTGTGTTTCTATATTTTATTTCAATGTATATAATTTTGTATGTAATTCTCGATATGGTTGTTTGAACTAATGTCACATGTCGAAGCGTAAAAGAAACTCACAATCGTGCACCCTACAACTAATGAAGAAGCGGTGGAACAAGAGCGACACGGAGGACGGAGGGCGCGTGTAGAGGTCGAACAGGGAGAAGCAAGTGCTCAATCAAACAATGATTTCGTATGGAAATGTGAATCATCTACTCCACGAAAACAACGTTCCTAACAACATTCGGTCACAACACTGTGTTGAAAATGTTGTTCATTTGACGATTATAGTTATTCCAAATTGAGCGTTAACACAATGGAAGCACAACTTATCGGTCATAGAATTTTCAATGTTTGTTACTTGAATAATAATAGCTACGAGGTGGGTTGCTTTTATTGTTTTTATGTTACTTTGTGAGAATGTTATACAATCAACTGTTGAACATGTGCATATTTTTTGTTCTTTTCTATAAAAACATATATGAGTCAGGCATATAGTGTAACGTCAATGGTATGCATGTGACTATTTATTTACCTTTCAATTTGTCTATTTAAGAGCAAACTTGCAAGTATATTTTCACACAAAATCATTCCATAAATAAGTAAGCAAAAACAATGTCAGGTCTGCCTAAATGTGATGAGATAAGAGCTGCTGCTAACACTAACAACTGGACAGACATGATGATTTACTACTGCCGTACCGCTGCAATCGAAGATGTTCAATTGGCAAGAAAGGTGAACATCCTAACTCAAGAATTGGCTAGACTTAATCGTGAAAAATTGCCGTTATTCAAGAGATGGCAAGCTGCGAAAGAAGGTGCCATGAAAAGCTGTTGAGTTTAAAGCGCGGGAGCAAGCCCTTAGTGAACACAAAGTGATGCAAATGAATATCTTGGCGGTGACTGGGTGAGTGCTCGAAACAAAATTTCTTTATTCATAAGCTTGAGGGTGCGTTGCCGCTATAAGCCTTTGTGAGATATGTTTAGTACTAAGCTGTTATATCGTATGTGATCTCCTAGTAACTAAGAGTACTATATGCCCCTAATGTATCGATTTCCAAGTACTTAGTGTTATATCGTGCGTGCTTTCCTAGTAACATACTTTATTCAATAAAGTTTCCTAGTAAGTAGGAGTTTTACTCACATTTTATCTTGTCTTCAATAGTTGGATGGTCTTGAATCTTACGTCTTTTCATCATATCCGGTATACCTATGGAATCTATGGGATTTTAATTTAAAATGAGGTTGCGAAAATAACAAAAATGAACAATCGAAGACATTAACTTAACATTGTTAAAGTATCGTCGACCTTTTTGCATCAATTTCTTGGTTTCCAAATTTTTGCGCCTAATCCGTTATACTTTACTACTAGCCATGATCTAACATCGTGATGGATTCAATCTTCTAGGATTGGTTTAATTATGGCGGTGGTTCCTTGTATGTATGCAATCTTCTCTATCTTTTGAAGCAGTGGATCAATTATAGGATGTGTCTCCTTTGTTCCTCTTGAAGTGAGTTTAGCTTCCAGCATTTGTCTTGCCACATTCTTTGATAAAGGATAATCCCTATCAACAAACATGAAAAACCTTTCCTTTTTTTAGTTTTCCAGCATGAACCTTGCAGTATGAGTACAATAGCCATTGAACCACCTCACAATCATACCAATATTCAGCATCAAGATCAGGTTCAAACATGTTCTTTATAGCAGCCCATACAAACTTAGCTAACTCTCCATTTGGACCTAACTTCCCATATCGAACTTCATTACTTTCCACAATTGGTCCAAATCACTCTTAGTCAAACAATCCGATAAGATCCCAAATGTTAAATAAGTGGATTTGCATCCATCACCTCTTGTAATCTCAACTACTTCTCTACCTCTTTCTATAACAATCGCCAATCCATAATAGGATGAAGCGCTTTTAAAGGAATAGGATTAATAGGTTCGAGGATTAGGACTATCGGTCTCCTTAAAATCTTGTTTAGTTCTTTCTTTCTTTTCAACTCTTCATCCACCTTTTGTCTTTTATAAGCTGGATTGCTTCTTTAACCATTCGCTTCTTTCTCGAATTCATAGGATTAAAATCATCATTAACTCTCATACACATCGAGACAAAGCTCCTTAATCCTCTCAAATGAACATGTTCTTAGATTTTCGATAACATGTATGCCTGAATTCTTGATAATCTTCATGTATGTATTTCTCATCTCGCTCTTTGTAGGAGGTTTCTTTCTTTTGACTTGCTTTTTATCTTTTTTGAACCTTGTTGCCCATTCACCCAAGATTCTTGCTTTTTGATTATTAGAGAACAGTTCCCACTCTTGACGAGTGTACTCATTCTTAATATTATTAGAAGCTTCAAGATAGGATTGTGAAACCTCCCAATCATCTAACCATCTCTGATTAGCTTCCTCCTCTTGTAGCTTTTTCCTTTGTATTTCTGCTTTTTCTTCAGCTACAATTCTTGCACCCAAGTCACGATCATAAGCAATCTGCTCTTCTTTATTCTTAAACTTTATCTCAGGTTCAGCAATACCTTTTCCCTTTCCAAAATCTGGTAGAGCCACCTTCTTCTTCAAAGGATCACCAATAGTCAAACTTTTAGTCAAGGGTTTAGGTCCAGTTGGTTTAAGAAATATAGGAGCAGGTGCAATGGTAGGTGTAGGGTTTGATGAACTTTTGCTTAAATTTATCAGTGTACTGGCAGCCTCCTTCTCAACTTCTTTTGATTTAGGTGGTGAAACAGATGTAGTTGTGACAATTGTAGATGTGGTAGTAATAGCAGTGTGTGAGACTACTATATCGTCTACTACAGTCTTCAAAATAGCCGTGGGATTTGAAAAAATAGTCGTGGTTACAGAAACGCTAGCCATGGATGTGTCCTGCACCAGCTCATTCTCTTTAACTTCTACAACAGTTGGTGTGGTTACCTCAGTTGAAGTTGTAGCAGTGGCTTCTGAGTAACTAGCCGTGGTTACAGAAACATTAGCAGTGGATGTGTCCTGCACCACCTCATTCTCTTTAACTTCTACAACAGTTGGTGTGGTTACGTCAGTTGAAGTTGTAGCGATGGGTTACAGCTCATCGGTGGTTACGAAACACTAGCGATGGATGTGTCTGCACCACCTCATTCTCTTTAACTTCTACAGCAGTGGGTGTGATTACATCTGTTGAAGTTGTAGCGATGGGTTACAAAGCTCATCGGTGGTTACGAAACACTAGCGATGGATGTGTCATGCATTCTCACTTCTCTTAACTTCTAACTTCTATAGCGATGGGTGTGATTACCTCTATTGAAGTTGTAGCGATGGGTTACGAAAAACTATCGGTGGATGTTTCTGCACCACCTCCTTCTCTATATCATCTACTACGGTCTTCAAGATCTCGAGTACGACTTCATTCCCATCTTTATCGGACACCACATCGCCTCCATGATCTACACTATCCACATCCTCATCCATATGCACAACAATGACCTCCCAGAATCAAATCCTTGATCTTCCCTGTTTTTTGGTCTTCCAAAACCACATCTTGAGATGAGCTCACCTTCTTAGTATGTTTCCTAACTCTTCTAACAACACTAAGCCCATGTCTCTAACTTTCTCCATCACAAACATCTGTGCTTCAATTGTCGATCGTATTCTCCATTTTGTACATTTAACCGTCAATTCATTTAATCGTTCACGATTTTCATCCCCAACTAGACCTGTGTTAACTGGTCCAAGAGGTGGTTCATTGGTAAAGGCATCATGTTGATGTTGATCATTATCCGTCAATTCATGTTGATGTTCCAAGCTACCCTCATCACTTCGACCTGTGTGAACTGGTGCGAGGGGTGAAGTAATCATAGCATCAGGGTTGGTGTCAGTGGTTACACTCGTACTAGCAGTGGGTGCAACTACGGTGGCAGTGGGTTCAGGTTCAGTCAATTGGGGTTCATTTACATCATCAAACTCACGAATGACGGTAAATTAATCATATGAGGAACAATGGAACAATTGGGATTGTTAAATTAGGATTTTGGTGTCTCATATGAGCAAAAACCTTAGGAAGCATATAATGCACCTCATACTTTGTATTATGTTCAACGAGGTTACGCTATTTGGCTATCCACAATAAGTTGAAC
This sequence comes from Chrysanthemum lavandulifolium, assembly GCA_022545495.1. Lineage (NCBI taxonomy): Eukaryota > Viridiplantae > Streptophyta > Magnoliopsida > Asterales > Asteraceae > Chrysanthemum > Chrysanthemum lavandulifolium. The sequence goes on along the minus strand of CM040246.1, from coordinate 116,834,032 downwards.
AAACCTAGGATACAAGTAATATTTACCTTTCTTCTAATATTCTTCACAAACCCTTCAAAATCATGCTAGACCAATTGAATTCCTCCTTCGGATAGACAAATTAAAGCAGTTGAAATTTTGGAGAGAAATTCATTAAACCCAATGGTCTTATTACTCAGACACATCAGCAAGGTGTGAATTAAAAACTTCCATTCGGAAGAAAACATACATTTCAAAAATTTTACCCTGTCTCCCCTTCTTGTATAACCTAATCTTTCTAAACCTATAAATATATCATTATCAGAAAGATTAACTATTCCATTAGCATCATCGAACATCAAAGTACCTCTAATGACTTCCTCATCCACCAAAATCTCATTATCATCCACCACAGTCCTAAACACCTCTAATCCATCTCGGTCCTGTATCTCAGCTTTACCCCAAAAATCATGTATATAGTCTTTAAGAATTGTGGGTGCTACTGATTAATTAATGCTGAATTTTCTTGTGGTTGATAAAATCAATCATGCCATGAAAACCATCGATTGATTATTTTTGATTAAGTAAGCAACTAGGTTATGGGTGTTGGAATCTGCTGACGGCATTGTGAGTTGTTATGGAATATGATGTGGGATTTAGAAATTAGTAGTTTGGAGTGGTTAGGGTTTATGTGGGCGTCAATTGGAAGTGATTTGAAGATCAATTACTTCAATGGCGATGATTTGGGGAAAAAATACGTTTGCACCAAATTTACAAAACGACCCTTGAAGTATCCATTACCGAGGAACTTGCTAGCGATGGATTTCAAACCACTAGCGGTGGTTTGATAGACTATAGCGATGGATACATCAAATTTACAAAACACCCCCAGTATACATTATCGGAAAACCACGGCGGTGCATTGAAAACCACAAGCGGTGGTTTCATAGACACTAGCGATGGTTTGATGAGCGATAGCGATGGATACATCAAATTTACATAATGACCCCTCAAGTGATACATTGCGAGGAACACGCTAGCGGTGGATTGAAAACCACTAGCGGGGTTTGATAGACGCTAGCGATGGATACATCAAATTTACAAAACAGCCCCAGTATACATTATCGGGTCAACTCCAAGGAAGAATGAAAATCACGTGTGGGTACATTTACAACAAATCCTCATTATACTTACGACTTACGAGTTTTTAAAATAAGTTGTAATATCGTGTCTCGTTTTCTAATTCAAAGTTCTTCTGAAACATATATCCTAAAATTGGCATTGATATGTATGACACTCGAATCGTGATCACCAATATAAGGTTTTCCTAAAATAGGTATTATTACATCGTTATAATAAAAGCCCAACTAATTTCCGTATATATGGTCACGATCTATCTCTAGTTTATGATATATTAATGTTAGAGTGCAAGGTGTGAAATAACCAAACACTTAATGAATACCAAAGTCAACCACTTAATTTACTCCTCAACAACTTATACCTTCCCACATTAATTTACTCCTCAACAACTTATACCTTCCCACATCTATTTAAGAACCTATAACTCACATACTACCCATATCACACATACCCCAATTATTAACCTCAATGCTTTCACCTCACCTCCTTCATCTTCATCTTTGCACCACCACTACATCATAGCGCCGCCTCCACCACCACTACATCACCGCGTGGTATCGTTTACTACTTTTATAAATACTCTTGTTGTGTGTAAAAGCTTCATGGGTTTTGTTATATAGTTGTAATCTTAAGCGGGTATCTCTTGTTTATTAGGTATTGTTATATAGTATATTATATGCAATTGATTAGTTGTAGGAATATATGCTTTGCTTTTATACTTGTTTGAAATTGATTAGGTGTCACGGGTGCCAATCCGAGGCCAAGCCGCGACCACGATCGAGGCCAAAAGGTAAGATATGTCGTTGCGTATTTTAAATAGCTTAGGGTTTAGGTAATGAGAACTATCCAAGCATCGTGTATCAAAAAGACCCTTTAAACCATTAAGGTTGAGTTGGTCATTTTAACAATTAGGGTAGGAGGGTAGGATGGTTAATTTTGGGACATAAACCAAGTTCTGGCAGGGTGTTGGGGTACAACCCCTTTCATGTGTAATAGCACTTTAATGAGATCATGTTGTGTTCATCTGCTTGTGATACAAAAGATTTGATCGTGTTTGCGGACGACTATTTGAACAGTGTGTCTATGGTTGAGGGTTCCTGAAAACAAAAGAATGCTGTTAGTTTGTATACTTAAAGTGCTATTATACCATTGCCCAACACCATTTCATTCTCCTTTTTACAATGATCTTCCCAAAAACTCACCAACAATTCTCTCTATATTATCAAACAACAAAATTGAAGTCAAAGGCCATGACACGTGGCTTCTCGATGGTTCTGACGAGGAGGTACGGTTTCTTGGTCGGTGAATACGGAAAGTGTAAAGCCATTTCTTGCTACGGTATGTTATTGTTACACGATGATGAGGTTGAATCATGAAGTGTAGAAAGGTGGTGCAAAAGGTTTAGCTTGCTTTGAGATTGTTTAGCGAGTGTGTGTTTTAGTGGTGTCTTTTTGGTGAGAAAGTCCATGTTTATGTGTGACAAAGAGAGATCGAGATGATAACAAGATAGATGAAATGGTTGGTAATGATAGATATATAATGGTGGCGGCGATATGAAAGCGTTTTGAGGGTGCCTCATTAACTCCACTTCACTCGCCATCACTATCATTACAAAACCCTCTCATCTATTTCTTATAATCTCGACATCTCTTTGTTACGAAACATGGAGTTTCTCAACAAAACACACACTAAAACACACACGCACGATTATGAACTCTACGCATGGCTAAACCACTTTGCACCACCTTTCTACCCTTCAAGATTCAACTCTCATCATCAGGTAACCATTACAAACCGTAACAAGAAATGTGTTTGTACACTTTCCTGTATCTACTGGACCAAGAAACCGTGTACCTCGTCGCCGTGAACCATCAAATAAGCCACGTGTCATCGACGCAAACTTCAATTTTGTTGGTTCATAATATAGTAGAGAATTGTTGGTGAGTTTTTGGGGTGATCATTGTAAAAAGGATAAGGAAATGGTGTCGGGCAATGGTATAATATCACTTTAAGTAGACACACTAACATCATTCCTTTTTTTCAGGATCCCTCAACCATATACACACTGTTCAAATAGTCGTATGCAAACACAATCAAATCTTTTGTATCACAAGCATATGAACACAACATGATCTCATTAACCTAGTTAAAGTGCTATTACACATGAAAGGGGTTGGACCCCAACACCCTGCCAAGAACTTGGTTTATGTCCCAAAATCCACCATCATACCCTCCTACCCTAATTGTTAAAATGACCAACTGAAGCTTAATGGTTTAAAGGGTCTTTTGATACCGATGCTTGGATAGTTCTCATTACCTAAAACCTAAGCTATTTAAAATACGTGAGTTAAGCTTTGGTCAAACTCGAAGAAGCGAGAAGATATCGAAGTCAAGCGACAAAACCGCTTTGGTTAACACGAGTTCGCGCCTTATGTGTTACGATATGTTTGTATAGAATAACATGGTTAGGATTACCGCTAAATGGATTATAGGTATAGTTTTGAACATTTGCTTATCGTAGCTTAGTTATAGTTTCGGACCATTGGTGATTTTGGAAACACATTTTATGTTATCGATTGATGCTTATATATGAAATTATGTTCGGTAATTTGTGTTGTTGTCACAAAACAAAAGCGGAAAAAAATGTTCTTCTTATTCAAAATAGAAAATACAAACATCAATTAAGCGCATTTTTATGTTTTCAAGTGTTTTGTGTAGATAAATATCCCATCTAAATTTTTACAAAACTAGACATAGAAAACAAGTGAATTTTACTCCAACTAAACGCAACCTTAATGTTTATCCTTTTCATAAATATGTCCTCCAAATCCAACAATATATATGAACACCTTTTCCCATGCAGAAATGAACAGTCAAAACATATATGAGAAACATCTCATGTTTAAAAAAAAATGATGATAACTTCTAAACAATATACATTTTTTTTCTAAACAATATACATTTTACACTTCTATTTTAAAACTACTAAATGACAATACACATTTTCTGCTTAACACTCTATAATTCCACTCTATTTAATCCGCTCTAACAACTCCTATCACAACTACCAACACATTTTGTGCTTAACACTCTATATTTCCACTCTCTATTTTTAATTCTCTCTAAAAAAAACTTATCTCAACCAACAACAACAATGGCCAACCCCCGTCTTCCCCTCTTGGATCAACTATCCCGTACAGCAAACTCTCGATCTGTCAAGTCTATGATGATTGTGGAATATTGGGAGAAGTTAGGGATCTTGTTCGGGATGAATTAGATCGCAAGAGAAGATTGACGAGCTAACCGCTCGTGTACAACGTAGGGATGTGCTTATTGGAGAGTTGTTGGTTGTTGGTCCAACTAACAAATGCATTGCATTGTTCGGCACATGAGAAGGATGCAAATTGAAGATAGGGCTGAGATTGTAAGGAAGCAGACCTCCATCTTAGAAAGGCGTGCTCGCGTTTCTTCTTTATTATCGTTCATTGAACATCTTGAGTCAATGGTCCTTTGACTTTGTGAAGCCTTCATGTTAGGTTTATGTTTGTTTAGGTTATGTAAATCTTTGATTTAGGTTAGTTATGGTGGGTTATGGTGGGTTATGTGTTGATGTACTAGTTAAGTGTATTTACTTTTGTTTATGTCGTTGTCAATCTTATTAATCTTATTTGTCTTTGTGTTTTACTAATCAACCTACATTGACGTTGAATTAAAAAAGAAAAATTATATCGCATAATCGACATAATTAAAATAAAAACATAAAATAAAATAGCAACCACATAAATCCTTGTATCCAATTTTTTGTTAGTAAAACATAATATGTTTGTCTAGTCGGTCTAAGTTGGTAAGATGAAAATGGCGCATTTAAAAAGTCGCTCAGAATACATAGGTTTATGTGAAAGTACTATACATGATACTTTGGTTTGTGTGATAATACTTTACACTTTTCTTCTTGTTGTGTGTGAGTCAACAAAAAGATTTGCATTTGACTTGTAACTAAATTTTAGAATTGAAATTAGGTAGAGTTTTGGTTGGGTAAAAGGGTTTAGCTTCCATATATCGCTAAGATGAAAATGGCGCATTTAAAAGGTCGCTCAGAATACATCGGTTTATGTGAAAGTACTTTACATGATACATTGGTTTGTGTGATAATACTTTTACACTTTTCTTATTGTTGTGTGACAGAGTAAACAAAAAAGATTTGCATTTGACTTGTAACTAAATTTAGAATTGAAATCAGCTAGAGTTCTTGTCAAGGGTCGGTGTGATAGTGGCCATAAATCGCTAAGAAGAAAAAACGCGCTTTTAAAAATGTCGCTCAGAATATATCGCTTTTAAGTTTATTGCTTAAAAAATATCGCTTAAAAAATATCGCTTAAAAAAGTTGTTTAAAAAACTAGGTAAAATATTCGCTTAACAATTTAAAAGAAAGGGAACTAAATAAAGACATAAATTTAGGCCACCTAAATACAATTGTCGAATATACAATTTAGCTATACAACTATTCTGAGTCGATGCACGTTTGCAATATGTTTAAACCCGTCTCCTAATATCACGATTACTGTGAGGCATGGAAACCTGTCAAATTAAAGAAAAAAAAGGTTCAACATTTCCTCAAGTAAACAAATTCATCAAGTAGTCTACTATAGTTATTTTGGTTCAAGTTGGCTATCAAATCAAAATGGCTAATAAGTCAAAAGGCCATAATTACTATGCGTGGCTATCAAATCAAAAGAGCTTATAACTCATATAAAACACACATAAACCAAAGGAAAATTTTAATTGTTTTTTGTAAAAAAAAAAAAAAAGAAAAAGAAAATAACTACAAAAATGCCTTCTGCGAGGAGTTAGGCTGCTGCTGCTGGTTCTAGTCTCGTTAGAGACATGATGGTGGAGAAGTTTCGTAGGGAGGTTATTGTCACTAGGGTGGACGAAGCGAATTAACCAAAAAGCCCAAGATATTAGGGCTCGTGTTCTTTGAGAGGATTTCGTGATTGCGAGTTGAAGCTTTTGTATCCCTTTGATTCGGTGTGCAAAGTATTTCCAGATTGAATATTTTGCAAAATGAGGATTTGGCGAGACATTGCAAACATGTTGGTGAAGGTTGTGAACAAGCGAGCGAACAATGGAGCTTATGTCATTCATTGAGAAGCTCAAGTCTATGGTGTCTTGAATCGGTTTCTTACGGTGTTTTTCATATGTCTTTTGAGTTTAATATATGGTTAGGAATGTATAAAGTTTATGTTTATGCTCATGGATGTTTTATAAACCTATTAAGGTTAATTTTGTTGGATATTTTAATATATGCACTTACTTATTTATGTTTGTCTAAGTACTTTTGTGGGAACATACGTGTTATAACTTTGCTCCCTTGATATCTTTGGCTTGTAACGTAGTGTTGAAAACATAACCTACATCATCAAAAAAAAGTATAATCGATATGGATCGTGTCACTGTGGTAAGTGTGATATGAATTAATTGGTAACTTTGACGCACCAGGTAAAATATAAGTGTCTGCTATAAAAAAAAAAAAAAGCGGCGATATTCACGGGTGCTAAATGCTACTTTTTGACACATATATCGCTGGTTTATTAGATTTATGTGTCACAAAGTAGCATCTAACGACTCAAAAATAGCGTTTTTTTTTTTTTTTTTTTTTCACCACCTTAATTTTTTATCGATTGCTGCAAAGGCTTTATCTTGATCTTCAATGAAAACCAACTTACGCAACCTTAGGCTTAGCAACTAAATCCCTATGGCTATGAGACATATCGACATCAACATCAATAAAATTTGCTTGCTTCTTGACCCAAGCAATAAGCTCATCATATGTCATATTGCTTGCATCTTTTAATCTTCTTCCATGTATAATCAATTTGGTTGTATAATCATCTTGAGAATCATAAAGTTAAGATTTTCATAATAAAATCAAATAAGTTTTGGGGATTATGTGCCATATACATCATTAACTTCCATATCGATCGACAAGGTCATACATGGCGCCACATCCCTATCACACTCTATTAGTTTCAATCCTACCTCTATTTGACATTGTGGTAAGCAGAAAAACAACGAATGGAAATTTAGCTCGGTATGTTCTTTCGAGATCTTGGCACATACTACTATAGTCCACCTTTCTATCCTTGGACACACTCGAATAAAAACACCCCATTTTCATACCTCAGCGGTTGGAATAAAACTCCCCAAAACATGAGCGTGAAGCAGTGCGAGGATCAAGTCCAAGTAGGTGCCATCATTACAGGAACACGTAAAATAAAATACTTTAAAAATATATATAATTTTAAATGTAAACCCTAATTAGATACGAATATTGATGTAACACCCCAAATTTCCACAGTGAAGCGTTGGGTCATAGGGTGCTACTAAATCAATATACACAACACAAGGCAATAAAGAATGGAAATTTTATTCCATTTTCAAAATATAGATTAATTTAAGAAATAGTTTTACATCGTTGTTTCAAAGTGCGGAAGTAGAGCCCATAAAAATATATGTTGTCCCATTAAAATTTGTATTAAAATGTTTGGAAATACTTCGGATGCCAGTCTTCAACGAATGCCTTTGCCATTGCCCACGCCAATAAGTAAACTTGAGAAAAACATGCTAAAAAGTCAACACAAAGGTTGGTGAGTTCATAGGTTTAAGTAATCAAGTTTTAAAGTTGGACCACAGTTGCACATATAGCATCTCCGTGAATGACACTATATGCAAAAAGGCTATTACGCTAGTACCAAGTTCATGCGACCGAGACTACGACAGTGTGCATGCATCTAGAAGCATGATAAATAAAAGCCCGGCAAGTATATTTCCGATGACACTCAATCGATACGATATGATATCGCCCGCGTTTGCCTATCCGGTCAAACTTGAGCAGGGGTGTCATCCCAATAGATCTATTCATAACAATCGCGCCTCCCAAAGGGAACTAACGGTAGCATAGTTGGGATTCAAGGTTGTTTCACGTAATAGTGTTTTCAGTTTCAGGTCCGAAAAGAGTTTTGCATGTTTCTCACCCCAAAGTTTTATAAAGCAAGTAAATAAGAGTAAAAGTGGGGCTATAAACTCACCTTAGCGATAGTGAATAAGCACAAAGAGATCAAGTGTGATATAGCAGTGGCTCCTACCCGGAACCTAAGAATGAGATGGCAAGACTCAGTTTGCCGTTTTGTGTACTCAAGACTCGAAGTGTGTAGATAAATTTAAATGTTTACAAGGTGGTTGTGTTTAGTGTTGCTTGTGTGGCAGAGATTATGTTTAAATAGTTTCAGAGTGTTTTGTAAGTATTTGGCTCAAGTATTATCAAGAGTAATTAAATACAAATCAATTGTATTTATTTGATTTATTGGTTTTGAGGTATAAAAATACATATTTATTGAAATCGTGGTTAAATAATATATTTTAACTATTATATTATTTATAGTTTACGCCGATGTGGTCGTAAAATATGTTTTAAACATATTTATTTAGTGAAACATGCTAAATAATATAAGTCTTATCAATCTTATAAAAGGTTTAGGGCGAAATGTTCCAAAGTTAATCTTGAGGGATTTAATATTGTAAAAGTTATACAAGTTATAAACTTATAAAAGTTTTTAAGAAAAATGATAAGTTATTCAAGGTTAAGGATTGAAAGTGTAAAAGTTCTTACAAGTTACAAGCGTATATCTGAGTTTTAAGAAAGGCGACAAGTCTATTAGATTGGAGAAATTTGAAAGCTGTCAAATGGTGAAAGTTGCAAAAAATAACAAAAATGCAAACTGCCACTTTGTGGCTCGAACTCTGACCATTCTCTTAAGAGCCCAACACGCTAACCAAGCGAGCTAGGCTACTTTTTATGTTTTATTTCTGACGTTAAATATATTTAGCAAGTGTCTCTGTGTATATTTATCTTTTACTCGACACTTTGGTCATGCGCATGGATTGTATTTTTCTTCTTTGTGTGCTCGAGCCTCAACAAATCAATACTTAGTCATTGTTTAGTTCATGTTTCCTTTAGTTGTTTTAAGTTCAAAAGCTCAAATGTGCTCAAGATATAAATGTGTATGTCGATTTGAAAACAACGCGAATATTAGTTTATATATTTTGAGATTGTTTATTTGTTAACGAGATTTTTGTTACTACCACAAGCTCTCACAACAAAACCAAATTCACATATACTTGCATGTATGTACAAAACTTAAAGTGATAAAGTAAACAAATGAGGAAGTTTGGAGGCTCATGATGGGTCGAGACTTAGCGTGCGAATGAGATGGCGAGTGAATGAGTGAGAAAAGCTCGAGATGGAAGAAACCCGATGTGCCAACTAGATTTCAAAAGCTTATACCGCCTAGAAACTAAACCGAAAGTACCGCTTAGCTTATGAAATGAAACCCGAAAACTTGTTTCTCCTTCTTCTCCTTGACGGTGGCTAACAAATAAGTGAATGAGGAAGTGTGCTTGAGTTTTGAGTTGTGAGATGAGAATTGTTTTTGAGTGTGATGATAAATGTTAAGTGTTTGAGCTAGTTTATATAAGAGAGCTCATGCATGGTCTTTCTTCTTTACTAGTTCCAAAATGAGGTGCTTTGATGTTTCTTGAGCGTGTATATTATGGCGACCAAGGAGGGCTCATTTTGTGTTGTCATTGTCAAGTGAAAGAGATGATCAAGCATGCTTGAGGTTGGGTCATTATCAAGGTAGGCATGGTAGGATTAGGACTCTAGGTGAAGAGCAAGTATAGTGTAGGGTGGCTTTGACTTTGCTTTTGTCTCCTTTGAGCATACACACACGTTTTATATTTGATCAAGAATTGATATTTTATATTTTGCTTTTGCATGATATACAAAGACCAAGGTAGTGATGGTTTGGTTTTTAGTTTTTGTTTGGGGTCTCGCTGGGTTCTCGGTAGCAAAGAAAAAGAAAGAAAAGAAACCATTGGTCTTGATTGCACATGTTTTGACCAAGTTTTATATTCAAGTTTATTGCTTGAGATCACAAAGCCAAGAAACAAGATACAAAAAAAATGTTTGTGTCGAGTTACTTGCGTTATATACTTATTTAAGGGTGAACTTGATTTGTTTTGATATTTAAAAATCTTGTTCTGTTTTGGATATTTGGAAGATAAAAAAGGTTGTGTCTTGGTTCATGTATTTCGGCTATTATCGTGAATGATCATTATTTAAAAATGATACACCATAAGTCCATAAGTAATAATAAAAAGTAGTATGAATACATATATTAACGATTCATCTCGTTTTACTCGAGTAAGTAAAATAGGGTGTGTTGGGCTTAAGGATATTCAGATGATTAGGCCCAAGGAAATAATTCATGTTGGGTTGGTTTGGACGCTTAGTACTCTAGCCCAACAAAATGAAATGAATTGGATCGGATCGGGTTAAGAGGCCGGTGAAAATAATGATATAAAAGTTTATTATATATTTATTTTATGTAGTTTTATAATCGAGGTTGAGTTGAAAAGAAAAAAAAATCCCGTAACTTGCCGTGATTATAGATCGAAAAGAAAGAAAAAAAATATATAGCCACGAAAACCGGTAGGGAAATTTACGAGTTGTTATAGTACCTACCCCTTAAAAGAAACCACGTCCTCGTGGTTTAAGATGCGAGAATCGTCGAGGTCGATACGGTGATGAGATGTGAGTATATTCTCTTAAAATGTGACATGGAAAAGGGGTTAGTCGTTCAAGAAAGATTTGGTGACGTGAGGCGATAAGTGAACAACATATAAAGTTCATTAAGCGGAATACACAGCGGTTTCATAAAAGAGTATAATAGTTGAGTTTAGAACAGGAGGATCGGTCTTTGTATGAGGTTACAAAGGATAGAACATAAGAGTGAAATAAGAGATCGTGACCGGTGTGAGAGGTGGTTTAAATCGTGTGCGAGAATCAAGTAGTTGTATGTTACATAAAGAAATAATATAAAACGTTGATGAGTTATGCGTTACATAAAGAAATAACGTCGAGGTTGATCTGATGACGAGTTATACGTTACACGGAAATAACGTAGAAGCGATTATAGAAGCATAGCATAGTATGATATTATAATAGTGGGCATGTTAAGCGGTTTAACATAGAGGGTAACAAGTATAAGCATTAAGTAGTCTACTATACACTATCCTTAAGTTAATTATTCCTTAATTTCATTCGGTTTGTTACATCAACGTTATTCTCATTTAAACTTGCGACCCAATCAAACAAGAACGACCTTAAAGTTTAAATGAGAATATTTATACACATTTAAACTTAGCGACCCAATCAAACAAAACGGTCTTAAAGTTTAAATGTGAGTTAATTAAGAAACTTAATGATTTTGAGAAATAATTAATTTAATTCAAATAAGAGCTTATACGAACCTAAGATCTGTGATAACACATAGCATGACTACATCATGTAACGATGAGGCAAGGCATGGCGGACATCGGCGATTGTGGCGGCGTTGAAGTGTTTTAAGGAAATGTGGTTATAGTTTAGGTTTTGAAAATACCTAATTCTCTATAACCTTGGCTCGATACCAATCTGTAACACCCAAAAATTTCACAATGAGCGTTGGTCATAAGTGCTACTAAATCAATATACACAACACAAGGCAATAAAGAATGGAAATTTTATTCCATTTTCAAAATATAGATTAATTTAAGAAATAGTTTTACATCGTTGTTTCAAAGTCGGAAGTAGAGCCCATAAAAATATATGTTGTCCCATTAAAATTTGTATTAAAATGTTTGGAAATACTTGGATGCCGGTCTTCAACGAATGCCTTTGCCATTGCCAGCATGATAAGTAAACACGAGAAAAACATGCTAAAATGTCAACACAAAGGTTGGTGAGTTCATAGGTTTAAGTAATCAAGTTTTAAAGTTGGACCACAGTTTTGCATATAGCATCTCCGTGAATGACACTATATGCAAAAAGGCTATTACGCTAGTACCAAGTTCATGCGACCGAGACTACGACGGTGTGCATGCATCTAGAAGCATGATAAATAAAAGCCCGGCAAGTGTATTTCGATACACTCAATCAATACGATATGATATCGCCCGGCGTTTGCTATCCGGTCAAACTCGAGCGGGGTGTCATCCCGATAGATCTATTCATAACAATCGCGCCTCCCAAAGGGAACTAACGGTAGCATAGTTGGGATTCAAGGTTGTTTCACGTAATAGTGTTTCGGTTCGGTCCGAAAAGAGTTTTGCATGTTTCTCACCCCAAAGTTTTATAAAGCAAGTAAATAAGAGTAAAAGTGGGGCTATAAACTCCCATAGCGATAGTGAATAAGCACAAAGAGATCAAGTGTGATATAGCAGTGGCTCCTACCCGGAACCTAAGAATGAGATGGCAAGACTCAGTTTGCCGTTTTGTGTACTCAAGACTCGAAGTGCGTAGATAAATTTAAATGTTTACAAGGTGGTTGTGTTTAGTGTTGCTTGTGTGGCAGAGATTATGTTTAAATAGTTTCAGAGTGTTTTGTAAGTATTTGGCTCAAGTATTATCAAAGAGTAATTAAATACAAATCGAATTGTATTTATTTGATTTATTTGGTTTTGAGGTATAAAAATACATATTTATTGAAATCGTGGTTAAATAATATATTTTAACTATTATATTATTTATAGTTTACGCCGATGTGGTCGTAAAATATGTTTTAAACATATTTATTTAGTGAAACATGCTAAATAATATAAGTCTTATCAATCTTATAAAAGGTTTAGGGCGAAATGTTCCAAAGTTAATCTTGAGGGATTTAATATTGTAAAAGTTATACAAGTTATAAACTTATAAAAGTTTTTAAGAAAAATGATAAGTTATTCAAGGTTAAGGATTGAAAGTGTAAAAGTTCTTACAAGTTACAACGTATATACGAGTTTTTAAGAAAGGCAGCAAGTCTATTAGATTGGAGGGGCTGAAACTGTCAAATGGTGAAAGTTGCAAAAATAACAAAAAAATGCAAAACCGCCACTGCTGTGGCTCGAACTCCTGACCATTCTCTTAATAGCCCAACACGCTAACCAACTGAGCTAGGCTACTTTTTATGTTTTATTTTACAGTTAAATATATTTAGCAAGTGTCTACTGTGTATATTTATCTTTTTACTCAGCACTTTGGTCATGCGCATGGATTGTATTTTTCTTCTTTGTGTGCTCAAGCCTCAACAAATCAATACTTAGTCATTGTTTAGTTCATGTTTCCTTTAGTTGTTTTAAGTTCAAAAGCTCAAATGTGCTCAAGATATAAATGTGTATGTCGATTTGAAAACAACGCGAATATTAGTTTATATATTTCGAGATTGTTTATTTGTTAACGAGATTTTTGTTACTACCACACAAGCTCTCCACAACAAAACTAAATTCACATATACTTGCATGTATGTACAAAACTTAAAGTGATAAAGAAGTAAACAAATGAGGAAGTTTGGAGGCTCACAGTGGGTCGAGACTTAGCGTGCCGAATGAGATGGCGAGTGAATGAGTGAGAAAAGCTCGAGATGGAAGAAACCCGATGTGCCAACTAGATTTCAAAAGCTTATACCCGCCTAGAAACTAAACCTAAAGTACCGCTTAGCTTATGAAATGAAACCCGAAAACTTGTTTCTCCTTCTTCTCCTTCGACAGTGGCTAACAAATAAGTGAATGAGGGAAGTGTGCTTGAGTTTTTGAGAGTTGTGAGATGAGAATTGTTTTTGAGTGTGATGATAAATGTTAAGTGTTTGAGCTAGTTTATATAAGAGAGCTCATGCATGGTCTTTCTTCTTTTACTAGTTCCAAAATGAGGTGCTTTGATGTTTCTTGAGCGTGTATATTATGGCAACCAAGGGAGGGCTCATTTTTGTGTTGTCATTGTCAAGTGAAAGAGATGATCAAGCATGCTTGAGGTTGGGTCATTATCAAGGTAGGCATGGTAGGATTAGGACTCTAGGTGAAGAGCAAGTATAGTGTAGGGTGGCTTTGACTTTGCTTTTGTCTCCTTTGAGCATACACACACGTTTTATATTTGATCAAGAATTGATATTTTATATTTTGCTTTTGCATGATATACAAAGACCAAGGTAGTGATGGTTTGGTTTTTAGTTTTTGTTTGGGGTCTCGCTGGGTTCTCGGTAGCAAAGAAAAAGAAAGAAAAGAAACCATTGGTCTTGATTTGCACATGTTTTTGACCAAGTTTTTATATTCAAGTTTATTGCTTGAGATCACAAAGCCAAGAAACAAGATACAAAAAAAATGTTTGTGTCCAAGTTACTTGCGTTATATAGTTATTTAAGGGTGAACTTGATTTGTTTTGATATTTAAAAATCTTGTTCCTGTTTTGGATATTTGGAAGATAAAAAAAAAGGTTGTGTCTTGGTTCATGTATTTCGGCTATTATACGTGAATGATCATTATTTAAAAATGATACACCATAAGTCCATAAGTAATAATAAAAAGTAGTATGAATACATATATTAACGATTCATCTCGTTTTACTCGAGTAAGTAAAATAGGGTGTGTTGGGCTTAAGGATATTCAGATGATTAGGCCCAAGGAAATAATTCATGTTGGGTTGGTTTGGACGCTTAGTACTCCATCAACAAAATGAAATAATTGGATCGGATCGGGTTAAGAGGCCGGTGAAAATAATGATATAAAAGTTTATTATATATTTATTTTATGTTGTTTTTATAATCGAGGTTGAGTTGAAAAGAAAAAAAAATCCCGTAACTTGCCGTGATTATAGATCGAAAAGAAAGAAAAAAAAAATATAGCCACGAAAACCGGTAGGGAAATTTACGAGTTGTTATAATTGAAACATTAAATAGAGACAAAATTGATATTGGGGACCATGACAATAAAGTATCACAAACCTTTCGCACAATTCAATTTTAATAATTGAGCGAAAACAACAGTTGAATTAGATTATTAAGCGGACTAGGGTTACAGTCGGTAGGAAGTGAATGTGGGCACAAAAAGATAAAAGACAAAGTAGTAGTGTATCATAAATCGCTAAATTGAATAAAGGCGCTTTTAAAAAGTCGCTCCGAATATTTTGGGAAATGTGATAGTAGTTTACAGTTGTCAATGTATATAATGTAAGAACGTCGATTAAAAAATTTTGCTTTAATATTTACCTGAAAAAGTCGCTTATTCAGTTTCAGGCCTTTTTTCACACCTAAAAAGTCGCTTAGCAGTGATTACAATATACTAACAGTGGTTAAACAACACTACTAGCAGTGGTTTAATTCAAGCATTGGATTCATTCTTACGGCGATGGTTTCATCAACTCTAGCGGTGGTTTGAAATGTCCTAGCGGTGGATACACCAACCACACTCAATCATTGACCAAGATTACATCGGCCAAACCTAGGCGAAAATAGTGATATTATGCACTAATATGAAAGATTACAACATAATGGTTGTGTTGAAAGTATATCGAGAAAACTTTTAGTGAAATGTTTTTCGTTTGGTCTACATGATCCTTGAGTGGTCTTATGCACTAATATGAAGGATTACAACAAAATGGTTGTGTTGTGAAACTCCTCACGTATAAAAGGGTTGACCGCTTTAACGTTATCTGGCGCATAAAATGGCCATGTTGAAAAGCCCTTACCATAAAGCTGTTAAAATTTGTAACAGTCTAAGCGATCAATCGAATACAAGTATATACACACCCCACTTGAAAGTTTGTTCATGTAACCCAAAGAAATAAATAAAGAAATAATAGTTAAAATGTCATAACAATCTACATACATGAACTTAAACCTTATCGATTTCCTAACAAATATGGAAAGCAGGATACACCAAACCATCATAACAATCTACATACATGAACTTAAACCTTATCATCTTTCCATGCTCAAACTCACAATCTTCAAAAATACGTCCAGTCACCTAATGCATTCACATGATTCACCGGTATGGATTGTCTCTATGATACTCAATCGAATTTGCATCATGTATTCGACTTCATCATTCCTAAAAGTGCATTTTGATAAAAATGCATAGGATGATTGTGAAGAAAATGGTGCGGAATGTCTGGTGTGCAACAATTACAAAAATTATATAAAATTATATAAATGCATAGACAAAAAGTACACAAAACACAAACTTACAAGTTTACATAACGGAAGAATTTGATGAGACCTTACGTAAAAGACATCAGTTCGCCCACCAAAATGATCAAGGTGACCAATCCATTGGCAAATGTGTTGCATTCGCTCATCACCTGTTTCAAAAATATCAAAATAAATCTTAAAGATAAATGTTATGATATTACTCAATATGATTATGAGATTTCAAGCCTACCTCCATCTTCATTATCAAGATCATTTTGTGGATAAAACAATTGCGTCACACCAAGAAACTGCCCCTGTATCTTTGCCCTACCATCGAAACCAAACACGGTTATATTCAACCTATTCTTCTCCAATTTAGTAAAAACAATAACATCGCCAAATTCAATATCGGAATATTGAAGAAGCGATCGACCACATCTCATCATCCATAACATAAAAAGCACGAGGATCATGAACTCGTTCATAGCCCCAAGTAACATCCACATTAAACTCCATTCCTTCAACAACAACAACAACAACAACAACAACAACAACAACAACGGTACCTTGCAACCCAATACCATCTAGAAAATTACCGGGCAATGTCTGAAACACCATCTGCGATTGACAATTATAACATATCTGATAATAAAATACACTTATTTTAAAAAGCGTAAACAAAAAATTAATTCTTATAAATAACTTGTGGAAATTGAGGGTATGGCGGCGATAACTCGAAACCTTATATGACGACTTTCTACACGGCATATTCCTCAACTTCCAACCCATTAGAATCATAGCGATGCGTAAAAAGAGTAATCACCTTCTTGAACAAAGTGTAACATATGAACATCCGTATACATGTTTTCATGAACAAATTCTACCCATTTGTTACCTACAATCCTAATGGGACCTCTAACGAGCAACAATCCTTACTTTCTTCCGTTGTCTTTGTATTCGGTTAAATATAAATGACGATTCCCATTAAAAGCACGGTCGACAAATCGAGGAAGCTCAAGAAACCCAGGGTAAAAAGTTATGTTTGGTCGCACCACAAACTCGATGGCCATGATTACCTTATAAACAATTACAAGCATGTAAAGTTAAGTTAATTCTAAGATTTTGATAATGAATATTCAAACATAAAATACAGTCAATATTGATATGGGGGACCATGACAATAAAGGATCACGAACCTTTTGAGAAATTCAATTTTAATAATTGAGCGAAATTGTGATTGCACAAAAAAAGCAAGGGTTACGGTCGGGTAGAAATTGGATGTGGCCAAAATAGCTAAAAGATAAGGTTTTAGTGTTTCATAAATCGCTTTAAAAAGTCGCTCAGACTATATAAGCAAAAATTCGCTTATCTATTCTCCATAAAATAATTTTCCCGCCTAAACACAAGTCAACAAAATAAGCATAATTACGATCAATTCTATAGTGCACATACAACAATCCACAATGGCTTTGAACTTATCGGAAAAAGTAATTATGAACAAGCGCCAAGCAGGAAAGAGGATCTCGATGACAATTTGATACACACATACAACAATCCACAATGGCTTTAGACTTATCTGAGAAGAAAAAGCTAGATGGTGATGTTACGGGTAATGAGAACCAAGATGGCATTACACCAGAAAAAGTTAAGGCATTGGCAAAAAGGATTAAAGATCTGGAAGAGTTCTTTGAAAAACTCAAGGAAAGGAAAGCAACTGAAGAAGGATGTGGTTCTAGCAGTACTGTTTGAAAGGATGTAATGGTTGAATAAAAAATGTTATGAGTCTAAAATTTAACAATGTAATGGTTGTGTTGAAAATCTTATCTATGAAATAA
The DNA here is from genome assembly GCA_022545495.1 of Chrysanthemum lavandulifolium. Taxonomy (NCBI): domain Eukaryota; kingdom Viridiplantae; phylum Streptophyta; class Magnoliopsida; order Asterales; family Asteraceae; genus Chrysanthemum; species Chrysanthemum lavandulifolium. Next base: position 116,816,058 of record CM040246.1, on the reverse strand, counting down.
TTTATTGAGATGATTGTTGTAGTTTTGTTATCGAGATACTTGTGCTGATAGACATCAACATATTTAATCAAAATAATTGCAATGTAACATACACATGGTAGTAGAACCATCATCACATACTAGTTTGTAACATACACTAACTAGCCTTCACCACATACTGAAAATAAATTGTTTCATCATGATGACTAGTTAGTGTAGTTTGTAACATACACTAACTAGTCATCATGCATGGAAAGGAACAAAAATACAAATTGTTTAATAGGGTACATACCACCCTGGAAGATCAAATAACTACCACATGGTAGCCTTCATGATACCTTCGAAGGGTACATACCACCCTGGAAGATCAAATAACTACCACATGGTAGCCTTCATGATACCTTCGAATTACTTGGATCAGAAGAGGCTGGGTATGACATGGAACCATCAGCTGTGGAATCTTCAACTATCACTTGATCATTAACCAAGCGATTGCCTCATCACCCTTTATATCATCGATTGATTACTACCAAGCTTCAAATTCATCAAATAATCTCCTAGATTTCAAGGTACCAGTTTCAAAACGACTTTTCTTGGACACATATTGAACTACAGTAGAGCTTCCAACTGTAGGAAGGCCATCAATATCAGTAAAAAGCCTCTTACACTTTAAAGGGCTGTTTTGAATAGATGGGAGTAAACTAGTAGAATGTGGATCCTGAAGGTCATGATTATCAGCAGCCTCAAAGTCGTTAAAAAGGTTCTTACCTCTTAACGGACTAATCTCGAACCCACGTTCGTTTGACAAACACTCGGTAACAGTTGACTTCTGTGTCCAAGAATCTTCAAAGTCATTCGACACATAAGGTCGGACTGTAGTCCTTAAACAAGGAGGAATGTATTCAAGGTCATTAATACCACCAAATTCAGACTTTCCTCTGAATAAACTAGCTTCAACAAAAGGCTTGATATAAGGTGTCCTAAGGTAGGCTGGTGAATTTTTTTCCTCTTCTTCCCATGCCATTAGTTCTTCAAACGACAGAAAATCGACATCTTTTTTTTTCTTTTCGTGACTTTTAATTTTAAATGTCAGTTCATCGTCTGAGGAATCAAAAGACAGGTTCTTGTGATAGTAGCTAACTAAATGAACCTGTGGCTGATGACAAACATAGATCTCAACTAGACCATGGAGCTCAGCCATGTCATACAGTTTCTTGACATCATTATCACCTTCTACAAGGGTCAACCCTTCCTCCAGACTACTACTTGGAAGACAAAAATACCAAGCCCAAATATCCTCCTTAATTTCTTTCAACAGCATGTCACATATTTGAGAATACAATAACCTACTCAACCTAGGTAACCTTAAATGTAAAACATCTCCACCTAAATAACTTAAGGGATAAAAAAGCGAGCGCCATGATAAACATCAAACCCAAGATCTTGTTGTTTCGGACATTACGTGTAACAATGAAAATAATTCACAAAACAAAATATATTTAAGATAAAATTTAATGAGAGAAAAAGTAAATGGACAAACTTACGACCATTCTTGATACCATAATTCATAACAGCCTTTGATTACGTGTTTTGTGATGCCATAGTTAGTAGAAGTCGAAAACACAAAATATATGTAAGATAAAATTTAGTTTTGGTTAATAATAGGTACAAAATATACAAAAGGTACAAAAAGTTAACAGTATAAAAGTGTCTAAAAAGTACAGTCTGACCATACTCAAATGATATATCTAAGATATAGTCAAACTAAGCCCAAAAAAGTCGCCTAGTTTACATGTTGGATAATGCATACCGAATGGACAATACTTGTAAAGTAGCATGCATGGGTTTGCCCTACTTTGTATATCCATAATTTGGTGTGTGCTTATTTTTTTAGAAAAATATTACTAGTAAACAAATTTGTAGCGTCTCTAATTATCCTATTACATTAGTTTGAACACAACAATATAATACAACATGTTGAATACAAAATTAAAACCATTCAAGGAGCATATGGTTATCAATTTGTTTCAAGTAATACATCAACAAAACTAGAACATAACTAAGCGAAACACGGTGTTTAAAAAAACCTAGCCATTTGTTCACGGTATGAAAGCGCGACTGAATACGATCCTTCACATCAATGATAGACCAAAAGCCAAGCGGTATAAAAATACATACCCAAATACTACAATCACCAAATATCCCGGCTGCTTGGTACTTGTTCGTGATAGTAAATGTAATGAAATAACTTGCGGATCAATGCCTTTCTTCTCAAATACTTGCGCTTGTGCTAGGACCTCGGTAATTGTAGTTGTGGACAAAAGTAGCCTTGTTTTAAAAATCTAATGTTTTAAAACACGGTTAAACGGTTATGTATTAATTCTTATGACATATGAATAAATAGCCAAACACATAAACACTCCCTAAGTTTGATATAAAACTCTCGCCATTCCTCTTCAAAAGTTTGACCGCTATCATAAAAGGTAACAATGCCAGTGTCTATCTCCAAACGCGCAAGACACCAATGAGCTTCAGTTTCATTAATAGGCATGAAAACCTACAACGTTTGGGTCACAAACATAACATTAATATATGGCAAAAGCTAATCAGCATAATTAAATATATATATATATATATATATATCGTTACTTACGTGCTTAACGTCAGACCATGGAATAGAGTATCTTTCACCATTAGCATACCACAACGGCAAAGAATTTTGTAACAGAAGCTGAACAAAATAGCTACTAACCATCGCCCAATCAGCCGTATCGGGCCTAACATGCCAAAGGTAATTAACCCACAACTCTATGTGCTGTAAATTTCGAAACATGAATGAGTGTGATAAACGTTATAAGAAATCAATTCTGTAGGTACAATTGTATGAGTACTTGCCTCATCCCTTAGGCAACCTTTCCTAGGCGGGTCTAAGCAAACCAAACTTTCCCAAAACCTTCTATCCACACACACATCGTCACACCAAGGAAACTTGCAGTTAAGCGGTCCAATTTGTCCAAGAAATCCGTCAAATTCATTTGTAAAATGAACTCTGTTGTGACATCGATTGGGCGTGCAAGATCCTAGTATATGAAACGATTAAACTTATAATCAATTGTCATTAACAAGATATATTTTAAAAGGTTGTCAAGAAGTATTTTCATACCTCAACCCAGGCGTGACAAATTTAAGTTTTTCACTCATATCGGATCGGGTAAGCTAGAGCATCGTCTTTTCTTTTCGGCATATGCCTTGGTCCAATAATCTGAATTAGCTTCACTGAACGTTAAAGCGCAAAAGCGCTCTCTTGGCTTTCATATGATCCGAGTTCATGATTGCTTCTCCCTTTCTTTCGTTCATTTTCATCACGCAACCTCTTTTCCTCTTCCCTCATTATCAACTTGTCCTCTTCCATCCTTAACCTCTTCTCTTGTCGCATCAGCTCTTTGCTCTTTTAACCGGCACTTTCTAATTCTTCATGTCGCAACCTTAATTCTTCTTGGATAATAAATTCACTGTCGGCGTTTATAAAGAACCTATCGTTATGATATGTTATGAGTGCGGAAAGGGTTTTACACTTGTTTCTTGATTTTGTAAATTACCTTTGCAAGATCGTCATCGAAATTTCATCTAGTCGTGGCGATGAACTAGTATCAATGGTTGGTGACTTGACTCAAACAAGTCAAGAAAATCATGATTAAGCTCATCACAAAACGTGCACTAAGATGCGAAGATCATTAGTTAACTCCAATTTCTCCTAAGAATGAAAATAAGTATTTATAAAAAGCATATATCTGAAAGATAAATTAAGTTTTCAATCCTTTGCTAGAGTATATGAAACCACCGCTAGTGGTTTTGAATCCACTAGCTAGCGGTTCACGATAATGGACAATTGAAGGGCATTTTGTAAATTTTGTGTATCCTTTGCTAGAGTATATGAAACCACCGCTAGTGGTTTGAAATCCTTGCTAGTAGGTTCACGATAATGGATACTTGAAGGGTTGTTTTGTAAATTTTGTGTATCCTTTGCTAGAGTATATGAAACCATTGCTAGTGGTTTGAAATCCTTGCTAGCGGTTCACGATGATGTCAAAGTAAATATACGAAAAAGATATATTACCCCATTTCTTTCTCGAGCAAGAACACGAAAAAGGGCGTATATTATTATCGATGTAGTCGTGTGATTATTGATGGGTCTATGAGTTTGAACAAGCGCTTAAATAACACGAATAATTGTCTCAAGTTTGAACAAACGCTTATTTAACTCTGTAATAACACGATCTGTGTTATCTTGATCTCTATTATCTTGCTCTCACTCATGCGTATAATAGGTAAATGTCTCCTTTCGGTCTTGCCACGTTTGCGTCTTGCGACCATCTTCTTCAACCACTCGTCGTAAAGATGTGTTGTTTTCCTTGGTGGAGTTCTAGGTATGTAATCAAGGAAAAATGCCGTAAACTTTATATACCAATCGGATCTCCTCTCACTATTGTCGATTGTAAGTTCTTTATGAGTTGGAATCCTTAAAAAAATCAAATAATAATGTTCAATAAAATATTGCATTAATAAGAAAATTTTAAATATTACTTTTACCTTTCCAAAAGAAACTTATAATCGGATCTTTTGAAGGTGTATTCTTTGACCACGCTACTCCTCTTGGCATTATATCGGGAACTTTATTCCACCATAGAATGCTTCTTTCAAAAGACTCGGTATCCATATCTATCGGATTTTGGAATTTCAATAAAAATAATAACATAAAATATTGATACATAAAATGAATCCAGTGTATATTGATATATATAATATTAACCTTGAAAGCCCAAACGAATCACGAAAGTGTATAGGTTGGAACAAACTTGTGGTCTTTGTTAATACCTTGAAGGAAATCCCACTTGTGTTTATCGCAACATCCAAAATTTCATCATACAAATGCCTCCAAATATGCTCTCCCATGGGAAGGCATCCCAATCATCTAGGTTTTCAACTAATTGCATGAGAGAAACATCAACTTACGAACCAATAATCGCCCATGAAGATAACCTCCAAAGCTAACAATAGACAAAGGCGTCTTGCATCTTCGTCGCATATGATACCAAATGCCTCTTCATCCTCAATTAGGCCAAGAATATCTAAGTTTGTAATTTTTGAACACGAAAGTTTTGGGAAAACCCTTGACATAAAATTGAGGTGTCGGATCCATATTTTTAAAACTTACTTTTCCAAAATGAAAACCGGTGATAGCGAAAACTACGGACGACCGAAATGTAGGGGACGGTCGTCAATATAATATACAATCGGCATATCATAATGATTTTCATTCGGATAACATTGTTTTGTAAAATATAATCTATCATATGTGCTTCGTGCTCAAAATAAGAAAGGTCCAACCATTTACGAAACAAGTTCCCGAAACAACTTCCTTCGTTTTTATCCAACTTGGATTTTATTAAAGAAAAGTAGTTTGGTTTACTTCTGATGATGATTTTCGCCTCATATTCCTACAAATGAAACAATTAAATAAATAAATAAATAAAAGAAAATAAAATAAAAAACATATTCTACTTAATTACATATAAGGGGCGTAACAAAGCTGCATTCAATCATCCAAGCCTCACAGTACAATTTTGTAACAAATACCAAATATATTTTCATTGGTTAATGCATTTATTGCAAAAATGTAGAACAACAAAGAATCACATCTCAGACACCAGATAAATTACAAACCCCAACACAATCTAAAACCTTTTGCTAACTTAAATAAACACAATTGTTGTTGCAAAACTACTATTAAACATGATTAATTTCAAATAAATAAGGGGAAGAACAAATATACGAACAATTTATATAAATCAACATAAAAATACATACCCGAATACGAAACATTTTTTTGCAGGATTTCGAGAAGACGGATAGTTATTGACTTGTAGGAGTATTTTGTAATGTATGTGTTATTCTAATTCATTGGTTAGGATATGCGATATGAAAAAGCGCTGAAAATAAAACGCTTAAGTAAAAAGTATTTTTACAGTGGTGTAAAAAATTGGATAACAATACAAAAGTACAATTTTGTTAAAAACCGCTCAAATTAATTCGCTTAAGTCGCTCGACATTGGGAAGGAGCAAAAGGAATAAAATAATACTTTCTAAAGTTTGACTTTTTTCTCGAAAATATCAAAAAAAAATCGCTCGAATCTTAAAAAGTCGTTGGATATAAGTCGACTATAAATCATAGGTACGAAAATGATTGGGTTCAGAAAAGTGTCAGGACACTTGGCACTCTTAGATTGGAAGGAAAAAGTCGCAAGTCTCAAAGTCTATTTTGGAAATACCCCAACTTTTTTCCTAAAAAGTGTTGACACCTTGAGCAAAACATGCATTCTCATAATTACCCCTTATATTATTAATGAGCTTAGTTTAGTCATTTTCTCGGAAATATATATGGCATTTAATAACTTGACAAAATATGTCAACCATATTTAATAATTTCTAACACCAAAAGTCATTAGGGTGGTGGCATTCGAGCTCGGTATGGAGCGGTTTGAAGCCATGCTGCACGGGCACATCGTTGCCACTTGTGCGGTTTCATTCGGTGTTCAACCAATTCGATATGGCATGCCGATGCGGTTTGTGTGAGGGAGCCAAAATCAAACGTTGGGCAACGGTCAAAAAAAGAGCCGTTGGGTTTTATTCAAATAAAATAAAATAAATAAATAAATAAATAAATTCCCTATAAATATACACTTTAAATCACCATTTTCAAATCACATTATTCTCATCTTCTTCTTCCAACAATCATTCTTTTAAAAAGATGGATGCTAGGAAAGCAAAAAATGTTTCAACCTCATCCAAAGGTCGTGGACGAAGCTCTCGATCACAACCCGTTCGTCCGCAAGTTCAATCACAACCACCTCCCTACTATCACCAAAAGAGTCCTCAACCCGGTCACTATTATCCTCAACCTCCATCGAGAATGCGAGAGTTAATGATTGCCAAAAAAACGTGAGTACGCGGAGATATATGGATGGCCGATTGATTTTTAGATATGTAATTTTTTAAAGTATTATGTAATTTTTTTTAAGTATTATATAATTTTTTTATTATTAATGAAATATTATGTTTTTATTAAATTGTTTAATATAATTATGAATATAAAAAAAAATTGAGTGAGGTATGGAATCATGGTTGCCACTAAAAAAGTATGGTGAGGTATAAGTGAGGTATGAGATTATGTGAAATGATATTATTGGTTGATGGTGAGGTAAATGAATGCCACCACCCTTATATAAATTATTTTACCTAATGGAGTATCAACATGACACAAGTGGACAAACAAATGAGTTTATTGAGCTAACAAGGTTATTATTTCATTCTACTTTTAATTAATTACTATATAATTGGTTTCCACTTGTGTTTCCTTATTAAGTTTCCTACATGAATGTGTTTCCTTATTAAGTTTCAAAGTCAACTTTTTGTTCCAAAGTTTCCTAGATTACAAATATGAAACCATATTTTTTCAACATTCAATTTTTTTTCACTTCATTAACTATTCTTTCAACATTCAACTTTCAAATTTGACATTTTTTCCATTTTATATAGTAAAGATAATAAGAGGATTCGGTATCGTGGGTCCGGACGAGCGCCATTTTGAACTCTTTTTATTTAGTTTTATTTAATTATTATTTTTTATTTATTTATTTATTATTATTTTTTTTTTGTAAAGAGTTGAATTTGTATTTTAATCGGGTATGTTGAATCTCAAAAGAGGTGAAATGGTTTGAGCCACAAATGAAGATGTATTTTGGTAGGTAAATTTCAAACATGAAATGCTGAGGTAATAATGAGGTGGCAAAACGGCTTGAGCCACCACAACTAACGCTCTAAGTGTTTATTTGTCACTCAACATTGGCATGTCTACTTTTAACACTTATTGAGTTGACATGGGTAATATTTTATTATTCTCAAGATTCATAAGACTATTGATTATCCGTAAGAATTGTTTCGGGTAAAGGAGTATATTTATGTCAAAGACATATAAAGAGATCAAATTTGTTTTTTGAACCCCACCAAGGCCCGACCTGAGCTCCATGCAGTGGTGAAACTTAGCCACAACAACGCCGAGTAAGGTGGGCCAAACATTTTCAGTTGCCATTATGTATCCTCTTAGTAGATTTTTTACTGGTGTCACTTGCCACATAGAGATGCCACATCGCACCATGTAGCACCTCCACCGTGCTACGAGATTAATCCATCAATTAACGGCATTGTATTATTGTTATTGTTACTCTTGTAGCAATTGCCGTACACCCTAAGTGCGACAAGCGGGTGAACCGTAGAATTTTATTAAGAATGAAATTATCGTAGATAAAACGGTCAAATGGTCGAATATGATCATTTGGTAACTATCCCAAACTTAATCTACTACTAATATGGAGTAATGCATTGGACCTTAGAGACATGGCGACTTCGTTCACCTTTTACATCATTATGCAAAAGAAAACTAATCTTAGACTATAAATTTCATGAATGAATCTTTTCATCTTATATTCACACATTTAAAGCTACCCGTAATGGTGACCACAACATGACTAAGGGCACCATTGCACATCAACTTTCTTTCTCTAGGACAACTTCATGACCAAATTAGTGTATTTAGACCACAAAAATCAATTAAATGAAACAACCACACAAAAACATACTCACACGACTCGGTGTTACTTACGACCGAGTTCTCCTTTTCCTTGGCCTAGGATGTGTCAGATTGTGTCGAGGTAATGGAGTTGATACGTCTTTTGTGGGGGTCGGCCGAGTCTTCGACCGATGCACTTCGGACGGTCTAACCATTTCCTTCGTCTTTTACAACATTATGCCAGAAAAAATTAGACTACATACCTTGGACCTTGAATAACTTTGATTTTCTACGAAAGATGTTAATATGTTACTGGTTATTTAAATGTAATCAAATTACGAGAGTCTAGATGATTAAGCGTTAAGTTTCCTATTAGTCAACTAGTCCTAGGATATCAATAAGGGTCGTTGGGTCGGTTTGTGTCCCAAGCCCAACCCGTCTGTATTTTCCTTATTATCACAACCGACATAGGTGATTTGTTAGAGTCAGTTTTTCATCCCCCCTCATCTCTATAAAAGGAGGTGAGGGGGGAGGGGTCTTGTATGCATTCTTTCAATAACTAATCTAAAGATCGATTAGGGTACTTACTTGTGCAAAGCTTCCATTATTGTTCTGCTTGATTGTTGTGTGTTGTCTTCGAGATCGTAGTAATCCGTTTTCTAAGTAACCAGGCTGTTAGGGATCGAATCCTAACAAGTGGTATCAAGATCTTTGGTTCGCGAATTCTTTGGTTATCTAGGATCGATCAAGAAGATATTCTTGGGTGTTTCGTTTTGATCGGCGAAGATTCTGTTGGTTGTGTTTTATCACGAGGACAGGGAAGCGAGATACCTAGATCTTTTTTTGTGTATTCCTTTTTCTGGTTTTGTGTTAAAGAAGAAAGAGAGTGACGTTTGTTGGTGGAAAAAGTGATACAGTAGACTAGTAAATTATTACTAGTATTATTGAATATTAATAAGATTATTTATTATTACTCAATAATAAGGATTAAATAATTTGAAGGGTATTGCACAAGGGACTTTATTGTTTTGTGATTGTGGGGATTTTATCACAAGGTTTAGCAAATCAATAAAGGGATCAAGAATGACGGGAGCCAAGTTTGACATCAAGAAATTCGATGGAACTGGTGATTTCGGGTTATGGAGAGTCAAGATGCGTGCTTTATTAATCCAGAATGGATGTGAAGCAGCTCTGGAGGTTTTACCCGCCGACATGGATGCTGCAGCGAGAGCTGAGCTAAACAAGAAAGCTCATAGTGCCGTGATTTTGTGTTTAGGTAACAAGGTGCGAGAGAGGTTCTAGGGAGGCGCGCAACGGGGTTTAGCCCAAGCTCGAGACTTTGTACATGACAAAGTCTTTGGCCAACAAGTTTTACCTGAAGAAGAAGTTGTATACATTCTACATGCCGGCTGGACGTACGATTTCCGAGCATATAGATGAGTTCAACAAAATCGTTCTTGATTTAGCAAATATTGAGGTAAAATTCGATGATGAAGATCTTGCTTTATTATTTTATTACTCACTTCTTTACCAGCATCATATGAACACTTTGTGGATACCTTGCTTTATGGACGGGAAGCTTTGACTTTGGAGGATGTGATGGCCACACTGAATCCAAAGGAAATCAAAGAAAGATCTAAAGCGAAGGGGATGATGGTGAAGGTTATATGTGAGGAAGAAGCGTCGCGAGGTCGCATCAGTCTAGGGGAAAGTCAAGATCGAAGTCTCGAGGTGGAAGACTCAAATTCTATATTTGCCAATCTGAGGAGCACTTGAAGAGAAACTTTCCGAAGAATAATCGCAAGAAGTCAAATGGTTTCGTCAAGAAAGATGATCAACCAAGCTCTAGTGGTTCGATTTATGACGGTTCTGAGGTGATGAGTACAGATGCATTGTTGGATTGGATTATGGATTCAGGAGGTTCATACCACATGACACACAGGTTAGATTTATTGTTTGATTTTCTGGAATGCGATGGGGCGATCTTGTTGGGTGATAACAGGGAGTGCAAAATCAGAGGTATTGGCAAGGTAAGGGTACAACTGAAAGATGGGTCAAGTTTTGTGTTACACAATGTCAGGTATATTCTTGAATTGAAAAGAAACTTGATATCGCTGGGAACTCTTGAAAAAGAGGGATATACCATAAAATTGCAGTCAGGAAAAATCAAGGTGATTAATGGTTCGAGGTTTATTTTATCTGGAACTCGAAGGGATAATTACGTATACTCTTTGGATGGCCATGCAGTGGAAGGTGAGCTTAATGCTAGTGTTGAAGAAAAAGACAGTCTTGCACAGGTTTGGCACAAAAGATTGGGACATATCAGTGAGGCGGGACTACGGTCTTTGAAGCGAGGTCGTTTGGCAAGAAAAGTCTAGGTAAGCTCGATTTTTGTGAGAATTGTGTTCTGGGAAAGTCGCACCGAGTCAGTTTTGGTGTAGGAAGGCACACTACTCAGGCAGTGATAGACTATGTTCATTCAGACTTATGGGGTCCGTCTCAGGTGGAATCATTGGGTGGTAAGAGGTATTTATTATCTATCATTGATGATTATTCCAGGAGGGTATGGGTTTAAATTCTCAGGTTCAAACATGAAGCGTTCAAAGAGTGGAAGCAGTTAGTGGAGAATCAGACTGAGAGGATGGTTAAGAAGCTTAGGACAGATAATGGTCTTGATTTCTATAACCGGGATTTTGATCAGCTATGCACCGAGTGGGATTGCTAGACATTTGACGATTCTGGGGACTTGCAGCACGAGAATGGGTTAGCGAGCGGATGAGCAGAACTCTCATGGATAAGGTACTGTTTATTAATTCGATCTGGATTGCCCAAGACCTTACGGGCGGAAGCGGCATGTCGTTGCATATCTCATAAATAGGTCACCATCAACAATGATTGAGAAAAAGACACCCATGGAGATGTGGTCGGGACATCCAAGTAATTATGGGATGTTAAGGATTTTCGGTGTGTCGCATATTCACACGTTAAACAAGGTAGCTCGGGCGAGAGTGGTAAAATCGTTCTTTTGGGGTATCACGAGGGTGTGAAGGGTGCAGGCTATATAGGCTTGATAATGAATCACCTAAAATAGTCACTAGCAGGAACGTGGTCTTCAACGAAAGTGTCATGTATAAAGACACGTTGAAGAATTCTGGTGCAGGTACTAATAAGTCTGTTGAGGAATTACAGGTTGAGGTGGAACTGCAAAGGTTAAATAATCATACGCTTGAGGAAGATCAGAAAAATGATCAAGAAGATCAGCTAGATGATCAGGAAGATAACAATGATGAAGATGCAGTGGATCAAGAAACTGATCAGACACCGGATCTCACAGATTATCAGTTGGTTCGGGATAGAGAGCCAAGGACAAGAACGAAACCTTTTAGGTTTTGAGATGAGAGTAATATGGTTGCTTACGCGTTTTGATAACGCTACACGCGTCGTTCGGGGTCAAAGGAACTTCCTTTTCGTCGAGCAAGTTTTCAACACCCCAGGCGTTGAACCTAATCGTTGTAGTGTAGTATTAGGGTAAGCCACGGGAATTGATATCGTTCTCTAGGGGAATAGGAATGCTAGTGAGGAATTACTACGCTAAGGTTGGGGTTGAGGAAGATTATTTTTTTTATCTTTTTATGTTTTTTTAGGAAATGGAAAGGTACGAATCTCGGGGTTTGGATTTGGGGGGTTGGTATTTCTACCGATTACTCTATTATCTAATTATCTAATTAACTAAGGTGAGGGTAGTCTATGTCTAATTATTGTGTGCTCATATGATGATTTAAAGATGTGTCTACTTAGGTTTTATTACTCCTTAATTATCTCCTATTGATGGTTGAATTGTCACGTCCTTATTCTTAATTGCGTTGTGTGTCTAAGGTCGTAGGGTATGCGTTTATCCCTAACTCTTTGAAACTACCAAAGGGTCTCGTCTACAAAATCTCTAGGATTTATAAACTCTAACTCTAAGGTACTCTTTTGATGGTTTAGCCTACAACTACTCTAGGTGTTATAGGCTAAGGTTCACAAAGATTAATCAAGCATTAACTACACAACGAATGACCTATCGCATTACTAGATCGTTAACAATTAAGATAAGATACAACCAATCAATATTCAATAGTTAAGTTTCATATTCCTAAGCAAACACACAAGTAAATTAATGGGACATGGAGAACATGCAAGCATACACACAAATAATTGAAGACATAATTGAATTAATGAAGTAAAGCACTTATCTTGATGTAAGATAGGGTTTGGAACCTAAAATCTTGTACAAAGACGACCTTGGTTCGGTTTAAGTTTTACTCCAAAAGACTACACACTTAAAAGCGAAAAATTCGGATTCTATATATAAGATTACATCGCCAAGGCGTCACCTTATGATTTGTGGCCGCCGGGTCGCCGTCATTAGGTTTTCGTCTTGGCCACGTTAGTCTTGCGATGGCGTCACCTTATGCTTGTGACACCGTCTCTTGACCTCGACGCCGTCTGGATCAAATCTAGGCCGATGCGAGTTGCGACGACCTACTCTTTTAAAGCGACACCGTCACTTGTAAATAAGCAATTTGGCTCTTGAGTCAGTCACAAAAATACTCGACGGCGTCATGAGATAACACTGACGCCCGTCCCTTGTATTTCAAAGACTTGAAGTGTCTCGATTCTTGACTTTGGCCATTTTCTCGGTATATCCGCGCCTTTTCGTCCAAATAAGTGTCATTCCAGCAATTTGCCTTCAAGAGACCTAAAAAGTGAAAAGGAACGATATTAAGTAATAACGGATACAAAAGTGATCAAATAAGGGCTTAAACGACCCCTCAAAAAGATACATTTTAAAACCTTATCAAATATCCCTACACTTGGTATTTGCTTGTCCTCAAGCAAATGTGCTTTTAGCCCATTAATTTATAAGTTAGGGGTCATGCAGCATTGGTTTAGAACAATCCATAACACATATAACAAGCACAGAAATTACATACTAGCACCTCACATGGGGTGTTTGGATACTCACATCTCTCGGGTGTATATGAAATATAAAAGTTGAAAATGGAAGATAAACACTCATTAACCGGTCCTAGTACATAGATTACCATAGGCTTGAGACTAGATCAAACCTTCATCGCTTTGGCGTAATAACCTAGGAAAGACTATCAAAGAGGTCTTTTAAAGGGTTGTAATGTTAGGCTTACGGTAGGGAAACAAAGGGTTTGGTGGGATAGGCTATTTAGTGGTGGCAAGTCAAAAATCTTTATATTACAAGCATACGAAGAATGGCGTTGCTAAGCCAAGACTCGACACTCTAAACTCTAGATAACTGAAACACACAAACATAAATTTAAATGATGGATGTAGGACAAGTAGCCCGTATGTTTTTTTTTTCAACACTCTATATTTTTTTTTCTTTTTTTCTCTTTTTCTATTTTTTTTCGATTTTTTTTTTCATACACTTTTACTCTACCATCCTCTACGGTAACATCAAAATAATAGAGATTTATAGGCACATCCCTACACTTGAGTTTTTATTAATCTAATAATAATTTGACCCGAATTGAAAAGATCAAAACACTTGGAGTACATTATTAAGCAGACAAAGGGAATTTGAATTTAACGTTCCCTTCCCGTCATTTCATAAACTTTAACTTTTCCCATGAGTCCCAATCGTCCCAAAACTGTATACAAATGATATGACTCGACTTAGCAACTCATGCAAGCAACTAGATAATTGAACTAAGGGTTTTTAGGGTGATAACAATAATGCACTAAAAGTGAATGCATACAAGGTAGGCTAAGGCGATTTGGGTGTACATTTGGGGGTGGGGTGTAAACAATGCTCTTTATTGATATTCCGGAAAAACCGAAACATCACGAGAACCGCGAAAAGGATAGGCTCTGAGGGTTAACTAGGGGTATCGTGTACTAAAGATGAGTACAACGCAAAGGTGTGGGGAATTACTCAACCGATGTGGAAGAAGTAATTATATTACGGGTATCAAACAAGGGTTATCCTAATGCCTCTTATCATTTAGTTATTCCTAACTACACAAGTGTAGTCTTACTAGCGATCTCGGGATGCATCACAAAACAAGTTCTAGAATCTATTATACTACGGTTCACACTAAGCATTAAAGATGAATGCTTTAATTCCTACTAATCTAAGGGTGATCCTCACATTTTGGGTGGAATTTAGGTGGTAAAGGGTTTTTGTGCTAGTCATGTAACTTCCTATCCATGAGGCGCTTTTGTTAAGACTAATGGCCCACTCCTATATGTCATGAAAATTTTAAATTTGGTGCCAAAGTTACCCTAACCGACATTTTCTCATGGTTCATTACACAAATACAATTGGACAAAGCAAATAATCAAGGATAAGCATAGTTTCAAAGTTCCGTTTATTTTCCTCCACACACTTAAAGCGAACATTGTCCCCAATGTTCCCAGAAAGTATCAAAGTTATGATAATAGAAGGTTATAAAAAACGAAGAAACTAATACTCCCCTGATTAGCTCGGTAAGATACGTGTGTGAAGTATTGGTTAAATCCTTTCCAAGAAGAATATATGCGTGAAAAGCTCCTTCCAACCTTATGTATCTTCTTCTTGATAAATAAAACCTGCACATTTGAAGAAAACAAACGAAACCTTCGCGTAAAATCGGTGGTAATAATATATAAGACTCTACTAAACTAGGATATAATGCTTGTGGAATGGGTGTTCTACAATTTGTTGGAAAATTAAGACACGGAAAATTCCAAAATTTATAAGTAGCTCGAAACGAGAAAAACAATGTTGTTTTACTCCTTCTGACGCCATCGAGTTGCGATCCCGGCGCGTTAGGTTATCGACAAAAGCGGTGCTGCGATTTTACGGAAAATTTACATCTTTAAAATCGGAAAAATTTTCGCAAAACATCCATTATGACTCGATACAAGCATTTGACTCGAACAAACACACATGCATATCTTTTAATTAGTTGTTATTCTCATGTTTACGTTTCTTTTGGAAGCGTGTGTAATCCTCCTACACTTATCCTTTATGTAAAATACCTTTATATGTTAATAAGGCGAGGTTAAAAACAAAATAAAGCATTTTTACAAATTTAAACATGAGAATAGACAATCAATAAAAGATATATGACACAAACAAGCAAACAATTAAGCATGGGTTGCCTCCCACGAAGCACTTTTCTTTATTTATGAGTCTTGTAGCTAGACTCGTAGTCGTGCTCCTACGTGACTTCATTTTGCATTCTCAATGAGAATTCTATCATGTTGACAAAATTTTCATCGACTTTATATCTAGGCCCTAGGGTCAAGCAATCCTTATAATAAAGCCTCCTTCTGTCCCACATAAATTTTTAACCTTTTTCAACATCGTCCTTGCTTTTGTCCTCAAAAGCTTTGATGTTGTCTCGTTCAAAAATGGGTAGATGGCCATATTCATTTGTTTTCCAAGGCATCCTATAAGTGATCTCATCGTTTCCTTCCTTAAACCTAACTGTTCCATCATACTTGTTATGGCTCATCTTAGATGTTTCAACAAACGGTTTTCCTAGCACTAATTGGGATAAGCTATAGTCAATGACGCATCCTATATCTTCTAGGACCAAAAAATCAACTAGGTAGGTCAAATTTCCTATAAATACATGCACCTCCTTGACTCTTCCCACAAAGTTGCACACTCCACTGGATACTTAGGGTCCCCCAATATTAAGTCGCTCATTCATAATGTCATTGTAGGCAAGCAGATGACATCACATTAATGGAGATTCCGTATCTATGTAAGCATGGTCGACACTCCTATATCCGATCATACAAGGGATTTTTAGGTTCCAAAGATTTCCTCTCTAATATTTGGGCATATCCTAATGATAGGTGATCGGGGTTATCGATTATGTATCGATGGTAAGCAACCTCTTCCTTAGTGGGGTAAAGATTGAAATAAGCATTATCCTCTTCATTTCGTCTATCCTATGCAACTCACTAGGATCTTTGATTTCATCAATGATTTGGTTGCGAAGAGAGTTGAAGGACCGATGGTCAAGTGGTTGACTTGGGCTAGGTGAGCAAAACTTAGCAAAAAGCGGGTAGTGAGATCTTCCCAACTTGAAATAGATCACGAGGGAAGATGACAAAGCCATTTACTAGCTTGTTTTCTTAAAGAGAATTGGAAGAGACGCAGATCGTGGTCTCCCGAGTGGTAGCATCGAGGTCGATGGAATCGACAATTTAAGGAAATCCTTAAGATCTTGATTAGGATCTTGAAAGAAGTCCATGGAATGCACATCCGTTTGCACCAACCGGATGGTGTCGGATCGCAGGCCGTAGTTTGGGCTTGGTCGGGAAGCTCAATGGTGTTCCTATAACCTTGGTGGCTAGGTGCGGAGTATTCACCAAAGTACGGTCTCTTGGCGGGTCATTTGGTGGTAGGTTGATGAATGGTGGTTGGTTATCACCTTCCATGATGAAAAGTGATGGGGTACTAACAAAGATCACGAAGAAGGGGATAGACTACGAGGAAGCTAAAATTGAGAAAAATTTACTTGATAGGAATCAAGCAAAGAAACCTAAGCGGTGGACTACTAACTAGCTATTCTATTCCCCCGTGGCGCCAAAAACTTGATAACACTACACGCGTCGTTCGGGGTCAAAGGAACTTCCTTTTCGTCGAGCAAGTTTTTCAACACCAGCAAGTGAACCTAATCGTTGTAGTGTAGTATTAGGGTAAGCCACGGAATTGATATCGTTCTCTGGGGAATAGGAATGCTAGTGAGGAATTACTACGCTAAGGTTGGGGTTGAGGAAGATTATTTTTTTATCTTTTTATGTTTTTTTAGGAAATGGAAAGGTACGAATCTCGGGGTTTGGATTTGGGGGTTTGGTATTTCTACCGATTACTCTATTATCTAATTATCTAATTAACTAAGGTGAGGGTAGTCTATGTCTAATTATTGTGTACTCGTATGATGATTTAAAGATGTGTCTACTTAGGTTTTATTACTCCTTAATTATCTCCTATTGATGGTTGAATTGTCACGTCCTTATTCTTAATTGCGTTGTGTGTCTAAGGTCGTAGGGTATGCGTTTATCCCTAACTCTTTGAAACTACCAAAGGGTCTCGTCTACAAAATCTCTAGGATTTATAAACTCTAACTCTAAGGTACCTTTTGGATGGTTTAGCCTACAACTACTCTAGGTGTTATAGTCTAAGGTTCACAAAGATTAATCAAGCATTAACTACACAACGAATGACCTATCGCATTACTAGATCATTAACAATTAAGATAAGAGACAACCAATCAATATTCAATAGTTAAGTTTCATATTCCTAAGCAAACACACAAGTAAATTAGCCGGACATGGAGAACATGCAAGCATACACACAAATAATTGAAGACATAATTGAATTAATGAAGTAAAGCACTTATCTTGATGTAAGATAGGGTTTGGAACCCTAAAATCTTGTACAAAGACGACCTTGGTTCGGTTTAGGTTTTACTCCAAAAGACTACACACTTAAAAGCGAAAAATTCGGATTCTATATATAAGATTATAGTCGCGACGGCGTCACCTTATGATTTGTGGCGTCGTCGGTCGCCGCATCATTAGGGTTTCGTCTTGGCCACGTTAGTCTTGCGCGGCGTCACCTTATGCTTGTGACGCCGTCCTCTTGCCTCGGCGCCGTGCGGATCAAATCTAAGCCGTGCGAGTTGCGACGACCTACTCTTTTAAAGCGACACCGTCACTTGTAAATAAGCAATTTGGCTACTAAGCCGTCACAAAAATGCTCCGACGGCGTCGCGGATAACACGACACCGTCCCTTGTATTCAAAGACTTGAGTGTCTTGATTCTTGACTTTGGCCATTTTCTTCAGTATATCCGCGCCTTTTCGTCCAAATAAGTGCCATTCCGACAATTTGCCTTCAAGAGACCTAAAAAGTGAAAAGGAATGATATTAAGTAATAACGGATATAAAAGTGATCAAATAAGGGCCTAAACAACCCCTCAAAAAAGTACATTTTAAAACCTTATCACGTTTGCTGCAGCAGAGGAAGAAGATACTCATGAACCGTTGACATACCAAGAGGCAGTTGCTTGTGAAGATAGTTCTAAGTGGAAAGCTGCTATGGATGAAGAGATGGATTCTCTAAGGAAGAATAAGACCTATGAGTTGGTAGATCATCCAGCTGGGCAAAAGCTGGTGAGTTGCAAATAGCTATACAAGATAAAGAAGGATTGAAGGTGTTCAAAAGCCTAGGTACAAGGCGAGGTTGGTGGCTCGTGGATTCACACGGCAGGACGGTATTAACTACAATGAAGTATTTTCTCCGATAGTTCGACACACATCTATCCGGGTTATACTTGCATTATTGCGTGTAGAGATTATGGTGGAGCGACTTGATGTAAAGACGGCATTTTACATGGAAATCTTGAAGAAGTGATCTACATGAGGCAACCAGGGATATGAACAAGGTAACAAGGTATGTTTGTTAGAAAAATCCTTTATGGTTTGAAGCAGTCTACCTAGGCAAGGGTATAGGAGGTTCGATGAGTACATGTTGAGCAATGGGTTTAAGCGTAGCAGTTACGACAGCTGCGTATATTACAGGAATTATGCACCAGGTGAGTATATCTATCTATTGTTATATGTAGATGATATGTTGATTGCTTGTAAAAGCAAGGCTGAGATTGGGTCTATCAAGTCTTCGCTTAAAAAGGAGTTCGACATGAAAGAGCTCGGGGAAGCAAAGAAGATTCTTGGTATGGAGATCATCAAGGATCGGAGTCGCAAGATTCTGAGGGTGTCACAATCCGGGTATGTTTCTAAGATTTTAAATAATTTTAGAATAGACAATGGGAAATCGGTTAAGATGCCATTGGGTGGGCACTTCAAGCTGTCGTTGAAGGATTTCCCGGTTAGAGATTGTGATGTTGAAAGGATGAGTAAGGTGCCGTATGCAAATTCGGTTGGGAGCTTAATGTACTTGATGGTGTGCGAGGCGGACATAGCGTGTCGCGGTAAGTGTAGTTAGCGATATTTGGCGAATCCGGGTAAAAGCATTGGGAAGCGGTGAAGTGGATTTTGAAATATTTACGAGGCACGCAAGCGTGGGTTTGGTGTATGGGACGGATCGTGGAAACCATGTGGACGTAACAGGTTTTGTTGATTCAGACTACGCTAAGGGTCCAGATAAAGGTAGGTCTATCACTGGTTACGCGTTTTTAGTACAGGGATGTGTTGTAAGCTGGAAGGCAACGCTACAACACGTGGTGGCTCTTTAACCAAAAGAGGAGGATTATATGGCCCTACGGAGGCTATGAAGGAAGCTATTTAGCTAAGGGACTCTTGGAAGAGTTGGGTGTGGAGCTTAACAATGTGGCGATTAATTGTGATAATCGTATGCGATTCACTTATCGCGGAATCATGTTTTCATGAAAGGACTAAGCACATCAATGTGCGTTATCACTTTATCGAGAGGTCTTGGAAGCAAAGGCGGTTGAAATTACGAAGGTGGGTCTTGAACACAATGCTGCAGATGCCTTGACGAAGGTGGTACCTGGACTGAAGCTTCAGCACTGTTTGGAGTTGCTGAGTGTCGGAGTAGGCTAATATAAAGCCTAAGGTGGAAATTGTTATGTATTTAGTCTTTATCTTAGCTTACGAGTGTCTAGAGGATTAAGCGTTAAGTTTCCTATTAGTCAACTAGTCCTAGGATATCAATAAGGGTCGTTGGGTCGGTTTGTGTCCCAAGCCCAACCCGTCTGTATTTTCCTTATTATCACAACCGACATAGGTGATTTGTTAGAGTCGGTTTTTCATGCCTCCTCATCTCTATAAAAAGAGGTGAGGGGGGAGGGGTCTTGTACGCATTCTTTCAATAACTAATCTAAAGATCGATTAGGGTACTTACTTGTGCAAAGCTTCCATTATTGCTGTTGATTGTTGTGGGTTGTCTTCGAGATCGTAGTAATCCATTTTCTAAGTAACCAGGTTGTTAGGGATCGAATCCTAACAAAATGTAATCAAATTTTTATGTATGTCTCCCATAACCTAATGAAGTGTTTCCATCTTGTTGATCTGAGTTGCTATTATCTTCATAATGCAAATTTAATTTAAGACAGCTAAAAAAATTCATTTATCTTAACTATATATAAAGCATTTAGGACTTTTATTTTTAGAAGTCTTAAAAATTTTAAGCTTACACACTTGCTATTATTAGTAATTTTTGAAATTAATACTTTAAAAACACACTAATTGCACATTAAACTATGACATTAAATTGGATGCATCTTACAATAATAAAATATAACTAATATAATGAATTTAATATGTTTAAATAGTTAAAATTAATTACTTTTTGAATTTGCATATATAATAATGGCATATTAATTCTTTATTCTCATAACACAAACACACAATTTCTAGAAACTATCATCTTTCATTTCTAGAAATTGTTAAACAATATTCGACAAAAAAACATAAAATCAGAAAATCGCTAAACACAATTCGCCTCCGAACCGCTGCTTTGCGTGGGTACCATGCTAGTTTCAACAACCAAGAAACGTAAATTTCAAATAAAACCATGACAAGGATACATACAAATGGCAACCTGCAACTGAAAATCCTTTACATTCAAAGAACCTATATGGATGTAACTGACTTCTCATTAATATTTCTTTTTATATCAACTTTCTTTCACAACTTTTCACATACTAGCCATCTACACTCACCATCTTGGTGATTAAGGTGAGTAGGTACATCAATACAATTTGGGGGAAGTACAACTAGTTTTTCATTATTCTTTGACTCGAAACACAACATTAAATTTTGAAAACTTGTGGCAGTTTTGGTATTGGCGGGAAAAATTGCTATGTATCATATCTTTGTTAATCCAGATTGTTTCCGTGCCGGAGACACAAAGGGAAAATCGCAAGAGGGTTGTAGACCATCATCGAAACCAAAATCGAGATCTCCTGATGGCACATTATGTCTCTTGTCCTCTAAATCAAATTCCTTCACAACAAAATTGTTCACGTACTTATCAACCTCAATAGTTCTTGAAGCTGATTTTTAATCTAACATTGTTGTATCGATCATAATATAGGCTTTTTCGATTCTTTTGAGAATCGCAGTTAAATCGGACATACAAAAACCACCGCATAACTTAAACATAATTATTTTAATCACTGCAGGTTTGTTTTGATATTAGTTTTTCTCTAACGACCTTCTGGGCTAGCTCCGTACCCAGTAAAGATAACAAGATAAATAACAAAGATCATAGTGGGGGATACAGAACCAAACGATGTAATCCAAGAGCACTACAAATGCCACGGCCCATGAGAGAACATGCGACATGGCATCCTGAGTTGAGCTCGATCGCCACCAGCAGCTTATATACATGTTTTATGTATAAAACTTATATGGATGAGCTTGATAAGCTTTTGTGGCGTTTGCTTTGAAGGCTCTAGAAACACAGTTAGCATTGTTGGATTAGTGGCTCGTGCACACAAAGATTTAAAAGGTTTGTAGGTTTAACGAAAGTTCAAATGTTTTGAAGATAATAGAAACTAAAAGTAGAAACCTATGATCCATAGGATAAAAATACCGAGTACTTTTGATATGGAAAACATCCCTTCATATGTTTATCTCGAATGCTTCTTTCACCTGCCCAACTTTACCATGGTAACTTTTGATACCTTTAAATTTAATGACATGCACCTTCCTCTACTTGACGCATTCAAGTTACCCCTCTCCAACTCGCCTTTAAATTTAGATACATAGCCACTTCCTTCGCCTTTTACAAGATTATGCTAAAGAAAACTAAACTTAGATTATATGTTTCATGAACATCTAATGTTTACACCTTTAACCATTTCCTTCGTCTTTTACAACATTATGCCAATACCTTGGACCTTGAATAACTTTGATTTTCTATGAAAGATGTTAATATGTTAGTTATTTACATGTAATCAAATTTGTATGTATGCCTCCCATAATCTAATGAAGTGTTTCCATCTTCTTGATCTGAGTTGTTATTATTCTCATAATGCAAATTTTATTTAAGACAGCTAAAAAAAATCATTTATTTCAACAACCAAGAAACATAAATTACAAATAAAACCATGATATCGAATGAAGAAAATTCGAACTAACAAATTTTGCTTCAATAATAGCCATACAAACCAAAATTATAGAAATGGCAACCTGCAACTGACAATCCTTCATAGTGATTCACACTAAAAGAACCTATAAGGATGTAACTGATTTCTCTTTAATTTTTCTGCATCACTACAATCTCGGGGAAGTACAACTAGTTTTTTCATTATTTTTTTGCTCCAACGATTTGAGTAAAACATGAAAAGAACAAATTTTTCTCTTTATTTTTTTGGCCTTAGAAAGAAAAGAACAAATTTTACCCGATATACATTTGACAACTAATTACACCATTTGTACTTTTCAATGCTTATAATTTTTATTAGAAATGAATCAAAGAATTATAATGCATAGTTGCGGAACACTATATATCCCGATTGAATGACAAATGAAAGTCTCCTAATATGAGCAACACAAACATGCTACCTTAGCTTAGTGTATTTTTAGGAGAGGAGGATCCTATCAACTATAATACATACTTATCATTGTGTTTGTTTTGTATCACATGTGTGCACTAGGTTATGTGTCATGTATCTAGTGAAGAGTAATCTTTTCACATGTTCTTCTATATGTAGCTTCACTTCCGATAAACTTTAGAATAATCAATTCAACTATTCACCTTTTTGACAACTACTCTTGTACTTGTTTGACTTACTTTTTGCTTTTCGCTTTTGATTTTAGGAAATTCCCGCCCATATTTGAAGTCTGTCTTTATAGATAGATTATTAGAGTAAGAGAGTGTCATATTCCAAACTATCGCAGCGGAATGATAAGCGGGGTGTGAATTAATAACACAAAACACAAGGTGTAAGATACTAAAGAAGTACTTATGATGTCTTTTTTTTTTTTTTTTTTGATTTTTGATAAAGGGTTCTCCGATAAATTTATTACTCCACAAAACAATTAAGTATAACGAATGTGTCCAACATCTCAGCCCAAAACTAGGCACAAACAAATGCACTAACTATGATGCAAACCAAAACTATCAGAAGAATGACATGCTACACTTATGAGACTTACTACAAGTGCTATCTGAGTTGACCAAGAATATTAATATCAAAGGCATCAGCAAACTGCATTTGAGTATCAGTCAAACCAGGATCAATACAATCATCATCATCGTACATGTCTTCATCATAAGTGTCTTTCCATTGTTCATACAAGCTTTTATTTCCCACTATACTGCCATCTTTAGAAGCTTTATTAACCTTGGAGCTCGTAGAATCCATAACACTGGCAGTTTCGTTGCCAGGAAGCGTTGATTTACAAAGTTTTAGCCGATTCTCATCTTCAACCACTAGAACAAGCTTCCCATCAAGCATCTAACTTTCCAGTTCATTAATCCTTGCAACCAAAGGTGTAGTACTTGGACTACCAGATGCAATAAAACTAGCAATTTAATTGTAGACCTCTTCCACTTCACGATCACTATGATCATTAACTAAATCATTAAACTCCTTTCCTTCAGTAGCTTGCTCAAAAACCATATTATAACTGTTTAAAGCCTTAAACGAGTTTTTAAAGGAAAAAAGATTGATGTCATCCAAAGTTCCTTATCTAAAACTTCCCTTCATATATTTATCTTGAATGCTTCTTTCACCAGCCCAACTTTACCACGCATGGTAACTTTGGATACCTTTAAATTTAATGACATGCACCTTCATTGAATTTACGCATTTACCCTTCTCCAAGTTGCCTATAAAAGTTGAACCCCTGGTTTATAAAAGTATCGTCTATTTTTTGTCTTCTTTTACTATCTCTTGCTAATGTAAATCTTAGAAAGATGGGAAATAAGGACTCGGAGATAGTTCGAGGAAGCGGCTGAAATAGGTGCTTTGGAACAAAATGGATGCCGACAAGTATGATTCTGTTGAAATTTTGTTCCGAGGCCACCTATTTTAATTTCTTCCTTATTCTAACACCGACTCCCTTCACATCTATACCCACACCTACTCAGAATGACGCATGTACCCCTCTTCTAAGTCGCCTACAAAAATCGAACCCGTAATTCACATCATCTACTAATTTTTTCTCTTCTTTATCTCTGTTTGTTTCTTTCTCTTACTTTTTCAATCCTTTAATATGATTTGAATCTGGGAAAGATGGGAGATAAGGGATTGGGAGATAAGTTTGAGGGAGTAGTTGAAATTGTTTGGATAGGTTTGGCTACTCAGACTCATTCATGACATTGTAGTGTAGTTTATATTAGCTGATTTTTTTTTGCTCATTAGTTTAGGTCAGTATATGTAAGTGTGGTTCTTTTTTAGCTCATTATTTTAATGACTTATTACCACCATTTCTTATCAAATGCTTTCTTGAAACAAGTATAAATTTTTTTGTTTTGTAAACAAAAGGGTGTTTTTCTTTGGGACAATGGTCTCAAAATATACTTTTTAACATAAGGTGCCTTTTTTTTAGAAAGATGTCTTTAACATATACAGAAGACCAAAGCATACGAAGTCATCAACACAGGCATCACATACTACACCTAGAACAATGGTGTGCAAAGCCAAGAAGCTTGAACTAGCTAGTTTGGTTTTTCTAACAGACCTTCCAACTAGTTGGATGAAAGTTTATGGCCTAAAAGAGCACCAATCAAGCCCCTCCATTTCTTTTAAGACAACCCGTTGAGCAAACTATTTGTTTTTGCCACACAAGACTTCAATTCCTTCTTTGAGCTTCACCATCTCACGATCAACAAACAACAGGAACCCAAATGAAGTTAAAAAATTCAAGAAACAATATACATTAAGTGTAAAGCATATGTCACTAAAAATATATTAAATTAAAAGAACTAATTTGGCGTCATCTCAACTACCCTTATTTGCCATTCAACTATATAATAAGAGGATACGGTATCGTGGCGCCGGACCGGCGCCAATCCGAGGTGTCAACCAAAATGGCGACGCCATTCCTAAGTTACCACCACAATCCCCCCACCCCACCCCATGTGCCGTTTCAAATGTGAGTGCAGTTGCGTGAGCCATTTTGAACTTTTTTTTTTTTTTTTTTTTGGGTAAAGATTTGACTTTGTGTTTTTATCGGGTATGGTGGATCTCAAAAGAGGTGAAATGGCTTGAGCCACTAATGAAGAGGTATTTTGGTGGGTAAATTTGAAATATGAAATGGTGAGGTGACAATGAGGTGACAAAACGGCTTGAGCCACGACGGTCTGTGTTTATTTGCCACTCAACATTGTCATGTCTACTTTTGACACTTGGTGAGTTAACATGGGTGATATTTAATTATTCTCGAGATTCATAAGACTATTGATTATCCGTAAGAATTGTTTTGGTATATTTATGTCAAAGACATAAAAAGAGATCAAATTTGTTTTTGCTGAACCCCACCAAGACCCGACCTGAGTTCCATGCAGCGGTGAAACTTAGCCACAACAACGACGAGTAAGGTGGGCCGTTAGTTGCCATTATGTATGCTCTTAGTAGATTTTTTACTGGTGTCACGTGCCACATCGCACCATGTAGCACCTCCACCATGCTATGAGAATAATCCATAAATTAACGGCATTGTTTTACTGTTATTTCTTACTCTTGTAGCATTTGTCGCACGCCGTAAATGCGACAAGCGGGTGAACCGGAATTTTATTAAGAGTGAATTTATCATAGAGAAAACGGTCAAATGGTCGAATATGATCATTTGGTAATTATCCCAAACTCAATCTACTACTAATATGGAGTAATTCTTTGGACCTTATAGACATGACTTCCTTCGCCTTTTACATCATTATGGTAAAGAAAACTAAACTTAGACTATAAATTTCATGAATGAATCTTTTCGTCTAATGTTCACACATTTAAAGCAACCCGTCTACGACAACTTCATGACCAAATTAGTGTATTTAGGAGACCGATAACACCATCGAAATATATCCCACAAAAATCAATTAAGTGAAACAACGACACACGCAAACATACTCACACGACACGGTCTTATTTACGATCTAGTTCTCCTTTTTCTTGGCCTAGGATGCATCAGTTGTGTCGAGGTAATGTGGTCGATACGTCTTTTGTGGGGGTCGGCCGAGTCTTCGACCGATGCACTATGGACGGTCTAACCATTTCCATCGTCTTTTACAACGTTATGATAGAAAAAAATTAGACTACATACCTTGGACCTTGAATAACTTTGATTTTTTACGAAAGATGTTAATCTGTTACTGGTTATTTAAATGTAATCAAAATTTTATGTATGTCTCCCATAACCTAATGAAGTGTTTCCATCTTGTTGATCTGAGTTGCTAGTATTTTCATAATGCAAATTTTATTTAAGACAGCTAAAAAATCATTTATTTCAACGACCAAGAAACATAAATTACAAATAAAACCATGACAGGATACATACAAATGGCAACCTGCAACTGAAAATCCTTTACATTCAAAGAACCTATATGGATGTAACTGATTTCTCATTAATATTTCTTTTGATATCAATTTTCTTTCTCAACTATTCACATACTGGCCATCTACACTCACCATCTTGGTGATTAAGGTGAGTAGGCACATCAATACAATTTGGGGGAAGTACAACTAGTTTTTCATTATTCTTTGACTCGAAGCACAACATTAAATGTTGAAAACTTGTGGCAGTTTTGGTAATGGCTGGAAAAAATGCTCTGTATCATATCTTTGTTAATCCAGATTGTTTCTGTGCCGGAGACACAAAGGTAAAATCGCAAGAGGGTTTTAGACCATCATGGAAACCAAAATCGAGATCTCCTGATGGCACATTACACTACTACACAAAAGCTTATATAGAACACTTTAAATAGAGTTGTTCTCCTAAAACCTGATCTAACTAAGTGAAAAGAGGGGGGGGGGAGTTGTCAAATAGATCGGTTATTAAGACAAAAACCGTTCTAACTAAGTTTAAATATAAATAGATTGGGCTTTATATATCAACTGATCTATATATACGCCACAGTCTCCGAGATAACCCAACTGTCATCACGACTACTTTTAAATAGATCGGTTTTTTCTAAATAACCGATCTATTTATGGCTTATACTAACGGCTCCCTTTCAGCAGACAGGGTATACTTTGGTCTCAATTTTTATCAACACAACTCAAAACCCACAATAAATACTCAAAAAAAACTCAATAAATGCTCCAAAAAACACAATTAATGCTTCAAAAATTCTCATTTTCAAATGTTTATATTGTCTCAATTTAAAAGGTACTTAATGGTATAACTATGCTTACTATTTATCTCTTTCATTTTATAACACAAAATTAATTTATGAGTAAATTTGTGTTTATTTGAAGCTTTGTTTGTTAATTTTGATTGTTTGTTTATATACAGGTTTCTTTGAAGAAATTTCTATGAGTCACGTTGATACCTAGCTAGATTAACTCGTTGAAGTAAGGTACTTAACTAAACTTCTAAGCTAACCACATATTAACAACATATTTTATGGTAGCATTTAAGCATTTAGTATAGATTCACTTAGATCCATATCCCCTTAGTTTAATACCCGTCCGAAATTAACCTAATAGAGGTTAGTTTCGGATAGTCCCCATTTGGGACTGCTTTTTAAATAATTTATCTCATTTAGGATGTGATTACGTATTATGAGATTGAGCATTATTTGAGAAAAATCGACATCATTTCCCCTACTCCTATGAGTTTGCGTTTTATGCGCATACTTGAGGAATTAAGGATGATAGCTCATAATTGTAACAATGTTGTTTCGGAAAGTAATGCCAATAATAACGATGATAGCGGTGATGATATTTGTGGTAGTAGTAATCAAAATATCAATGACATGTTACATGATGCGGAGCATAATCTTGAAATCGATATGGAGAAATTACAACAACATGATTTATCGAATCGGAAAACCATTGTATACGGGTTGTACGAATTTTACCAAACTTTCACCGTGTTGCATTTGTTGACCTTAAAAGCAGAATATGGTGTGAGTGATGTATGTTTCAATAAAATATTAGAGTTGTTAAATAAAATGTTACCTAAACACAATGAGTTGCCCACCTCTACGTATCAAGCCAAAAAATTGATGTGTCCGTTGGGATTGGAAGTCACAAGAATAGATACGTGTCCAAGAGATTGCATATTGTATAGAAAGGGGTATAAAGACTTACACAAATGTCCTGTATGTAAGGTTTCAAGGTATAAAGATACAAATCTAACAGAATTTGATGATGACGTGACAAAGAATGGCCCCGCTGCTAAAGTATTGTGGTATTTACCTATCAAACCAAGACTTAAGCAATTATTTTCAAACCCTAAGAATGCAAAATTGTTGAGGTGGCATGCTGAAGATCGCAAAATCGACGGGAAAATGAGACATGTGGCTGATTCTCCTCAATGGAAAAATATCGATAGTCGTTATGAAGAATTTGGAGCTGAGATTAGGAATATACGGTTTGGGCTTAGTTCAGATGGAATTAATCCATTTGGAAACATGAGCGATCGCCTTGACACTTGGCGGTTCTTTTATGCATATACAATCTTCCACCTTGGTTATGCATGAAGCGTAAATACATCATGATGTCATTGTTAATTCAGGGTCCAAAACAACCCGGAAGCGATATTGATGTGTATTTGGAGCCGTTAATCGATGACATGGAAAAACTTTGGTCTAAAGGTGTCAAAGTGTATGATGCGTACAAGAAAGAGAGTTTGATTATATGCCATGATTTTTGCACCATAAGTGATTTTCCGCATCACGGTAACTTGTCGGGATATGGAGCGAAAGGGAAAAAGCGTGTCTGTTGTGAAAAAGACACCCACTCGCGGTGTGTGACTAAGCTGAAGAAAAGCGTGTATATGGGACATCGAAGATCACTTCGAATTACACCGTCTGGTAAAAAAGAAATTGTTCGATGGTAAAGTAGGCGTAGAAGGATGGTGGGAGCATTGAATGGACGTGATACACTCTCTCGTGTTAAGGATATAAAAATTGTTTTTGGAAAAAAGGATAAAGCTCCTCCAAATAACAAAAATATTTGGAAGAAAAAGTCTATATTTTGGAAGTTACCATATTGGAATCATTTACAAGTTCGACAATGTCTTGATGTAATGCATATTGAGAAAAATGTTTGTGAAAGTTTGATTGGCTTATTGTTAAACATCAAAGGAAAAACAAAAGATGGGGTTAATGTTCGAAAGGACATGGTAGAAATGGGGATTAGAGATGAGCTTGCTCCACAAGAGATTGGTAATAAAAGAGCGTGTTGCGGTCGCTTGTTATACCTTGTCGAAGGTGAAAAAATTAAATTTTGTCAATGCTTGCATGATGTTAAAGTTCCATCCGGTTACTCGCTAACATTAAGAAGTTGGTGTCAATGAAAGACCTAAAGTTGATTGGTATGAAGTCCCATGATTGCCATGTTTTAATAACACAAATGATTCCAATCGCAATTGTGGAATATTGCCAACCCGAGTCCGACACACAATCACAAAGCTCGCTTGTTTTTAACATGATTCATTCGAAAGTTATTGACCTCAAAAGTTGGATGAATGGCAGCGTGATATTATTCTTACTCTTTGCCAACTAGAGATGTACTTTCCACCTTCCTTTTTTGACGTCATGGTTCATCTCGTATCTCATTGATTCGCTCCCAGACGGTCAAGTTTTGTCACACAAGCTGACCACTTGTGAATGGTCAACCGTAACAAACTTCAAACAGTCTGGAACCGAATGCAATTAAGATCAAGAGGAATATAGTGATTCCCCAGGTCGTTATGTCCCAACGAGCTGTGCGATGAATAATCAAACGAATAGTGATCGAGAGAATTTGAACGGGAAAAGGGTTGATTGATTATACCTAAAGAAAAAGTCTATAAATTACAGGGGCTTAAATGCAAATTAAAGAAAATTAAAAAGATAAATTATATTAAATAAACGCTATCACTATTTTTAAATTGATGCTTTTTATTTTTTATAAAACAAAATAACTTAAATAAACTATTTTAATTAAAACGTAAACCTAAATTACCTAAAAGCGTGACCTAGAATGAAAACTTGCGTTATATGTAAAAATTACAGCAGTGCAAGTAAAAGCGTAAAATTTGTGAAATAAAAGTCCTACGAGTGTAAAAACAATTTTCCTACATTCTAATTGACTAAAAATAATTTTAGGAAAAAGCCGGTGTTTTTCGACTTTTATTTTATTTATTACGAATTAAAACTATTTTAAACTAAATTAATTATTAAAAATACTAAACGTTTTTAAAAAATATGAAAAATTCACGAAACTACTTTGAACAATGTTGAATCTAGGAAAATTAAGAAGCTTGGTGGTTGTTTTGTGAAATAAGCTCAAAATAAGCTAAAGAAGCTTAAAAGCTAAACCGACCAAATGCCCTTGTATATTAAATATTGCAAACCAAAACATGAGAAAGACCCAAGGCGTGGCATCCGGTACATCATATCACTCTCAATAGGTGGGAGGTCTCAGGTTCGAGCCTGCCTCCCACCTTTTTGCTCTTTTTTTTTTTTTTTTTTGGAAATTTTCTTTTTGGAACTTAAAGTAGGGATGGAAATAAGTACTTTTTGTAAAAACTTTCTTAACAAAACCTTAAGAATAAGCAGTTAGCACTGCTTATTCACATCAGTTGATACAAAAGCAAATCGAACACACCCTTTTGACAGATTTTTAAGCACAAATGAACAATGGAATAAGCTGTTTAAAAGGAGAACAAGCTAATAAGCATAACATGTAACTAGAATAAGCTAAAAACAGTAAGAGCAGCTAAGTATGGGGGGACAGATAAGCAGTTAAAGGGAATCCTAAGT
The DNA here is from genome assembly GCA_022545495.1 of Chrysanthemum lavandulifolium. Lineage (NCBI taxonomy): Eukaryota > Viridiplantae > Streptophyta > Magnoliopsida > Asterales > Asteraceae > Chrysanthemum > Chrysanthemum lavandulifolium. The sequence continues at coordinate 116,784,527 of CM040246.1, read as the reverse complement.
TTATGGGAAAATAAGCATAATCAATTGATAATAAGCTAATCTAAAGGACTAAATAAGCATCAATAAGCAAAAGATAAGCTAAAAACTAACTCTCCTAATCTATGTCACCTAATAAGCACTAAGGTTCCCTAGATAAGCTAATGGGAGCAACTAATAAGCACAATAAAGGTGGGATAGCTGCTGTGGTGTTGCAGCAGTGGACAGGGCCAGTGTGACAACTCGTACTTTCAGGTCATTTCTCAAAACAATTCATGCTTCACCATTTCATCATTTATCGTAAACTAGGTTTGCGTGTTCCAAATTCACGTAACCGTAATGGTTTAGCTGTGAATTCATGATCATATCATCGATGTCATTTCATATAGACTAAGTTTAGTCTACATTTCATTATCATCATTATCATCATATTAGTTCATGCATGGTTTTCATTTTACATTAAACGTATAATTTTATATTAAATAAACGCTATCGCGTAATTAATTATTTTGACAATTGATCCATTACTTCCAAAAATTATTCCAATATATTTTTATACTCATATTAAGTTTATAAAATAATATTATGAGTTTACCTAGTGTTTTAAATTTATTTTGTAACTAAATTGTTGTATTTATATAATTCGACGTTTTCTTAAATTCGACACGATTATTATTATATCACTCAAATTTTGCAAGGAATGTATTTTTATAATTTTATGACCTAAAAATATTTTAACTTGACCGTGAAAATTTATTTTTATTCAACGCTACCCTAAATATTTACAAATGCTACAACTTACCACTTAACTCATTTAAATTTTACAAAATCTTACAATACTTACACTTATACAAATGAAAAAAAAAAAAAAAAAAAAAAAAAACATAAACAAAATATGATTCACACCCTTGTCGACACAAGGGTGAATCATCAAGAGATTTGCAAAATATCTCATACAAGTAGTAAACAAATTATTTTTCATTTCATTCCTTTCATTTGCAAAAGCTAGACCAATTCCATTTCTTCTTCTCTCAAAATATCTGGCAGCCAAGGGACCCAAAGGAAGGATTATCCAAGTTTTCAAGACAAATATAATTACACACTAGGATCATTTGTTGCAAGGTTTTGTAATATAAACCTCAAGTGATTAGGAAAACCTTTTGTCCATTAAACCTCATCATATCACTAGTAAGCATTCATAGTCATATTTTTATTTCATATTCATTTTGTGGTCATATCATTTTATTGGTGAAACATGCAAGTCTCATGATATTTATACCATTTTAAGGTTTTAAGGTTTTATGTGCTATATATATATATTCTATCCTATAATTACTCCTTGTTATATTTTAGTTTTGGTGATGTCTAGGAAACCATGACACCCTAAGAAGGTGTATGGTAGGATTAGAATAGCTTTGGAGTTGATTTGAAGGGATTGGAATAGGTTTAGTACGAGAAAACTATTTTCGACAAGTATTAAAAGTGGTCTGATCTTGTTTTGTTTTTCTGGAAAATCCGACAGTAGACATGAGTTTTTGGCTTAGATAATTAGAAAATATACTTTAAAACGAATCCGTGGCCGCTTGAACGGATTAAAACGGAGTTATAACGAAGAAGTTATGAATTTTTCAAGTTTGACGACGAAATATATAATTTCTGAAAATTTCGGCAAAGTATTTTTTATTTTGTACGAGTCAAAGCGAGCCTTAAGCTTTACAAATTATTTCGACTTATCAAAATATATTAGTATACTTTGATACGAAGCTAAGGACGTATAATACGTAGAAAGCGGATTTGAAACGACTAAGATATACCGTTTTCACAAAAATTGCCGTAACTATATTTTTAGAAAAACTATATTATTTTTACGAGACAAGTGTTACGGTAAACAAAGCGACCATATTGAAGGCTGTTTTAACGTTGATGTGGAACTTTTGTAACGAGATGTCTTCTAATAAAATCAAGATCACCAAGCATATTTTCCAAAGCGACCAACCGTTTGTATATCGGAGTTGTAATAAATTATTTACGGATGCTTAAACTTTGCGAAACTTACTTTTACACAACATTTGGATAAAATCACCATATTTAACCTCCATTATCTTTATGTTCAAGACCTCTATGACGAAAACTCAGGTACTAAAACTTTTAGATTTTGATACAAGCTTTCCAAAACCGTCGAGTTCGATTCCTAACGTTCGACGTACACCATTTTACGATTAGTTTTTCGAAGCCATTTTTGTCACTTTCATGAAAAATTCCGACGACATGATTTTACGTCGAAAAGTTAAAATTTCACAATAAATCATTAAGAAACTATTGTAGGATGACATTTTGACGTAAATACTTGTAAAGTAATTTAAGAATGGTCAAGACGTCAAAAGAGTATTTTTCGACGATAAGTATTATTTTCAAAACTCACAAATGGTATAAATAACATACGAAATGCATGCATAACATTACATTATAACTCATTACATATCATATCATTCATAATAGGTCATTTTCGAGATTTACGCTACATTTCAGTGTATCCACTTTTGTCATCATAAACATTGCAACAGGTGAGTTCATAGCCCCACTTTCTATTACTTAATTGTTTTACAAACTCTTGGGGGAGATACATGCTATATTTTTAATCGAACACAAATGCTTTGAACTGTATGCTATATCCGAATGTTTTATTGTCACTAAGTAATCAATTTCCATGTTCGAAGTCCCTACATCATGAACCATTAGTCACTTGCAGTGAGCGAATATTGTGAATAGGCCTATTGAATTAACACTCCGCTCTTATTGACCCGGTTAGGGAAATCGAGCGCACTATATTGAATCATTAAGGTAAATTGGCAAGTTTACCTATTAGAGTGGCGATGAAACGATGATTACCAATTTTATTGGTGCGATGTTTACGCTTTGGTGTCATGAACTTAGTGAAATAAATCTTGTTTTGTTTTCAACGATGAGTGTGAAACAATTTAACTCACACTACGATTATTGTGTTCAAACGAATTAATTAAACCTATGGATTTCACTCAACCTTTGTGTTGACCTTTTAAGCATGTTTTATCTCGGTATCTAAGACATTCACCCATGGCATGCATGTGGATATATCATAGAGTCGCGGTGACGACGCGTCTCACATGGGATTGATACACTTTAAAACATCGTTTGACTTATAACAAACTTATTTTTCCGCACATAGTAACTTTCATTTGGGACCTATCTTTGTAACTCTGAATGTTTTTATTAAATCAAGCGATGTATTTTCCAAACGACACTTTAGGTCGTTCAATATAATCGTGATTGTGATGCTATGACGATCAATCCCGTGAATTCCATTCCACCGCAAAGCATGTAATTTGGGGTGTGATGATTGGCATCGAGCTTGATTATAGATAACTAGGTTGCATCATTGACCCTAGACTATAACTACATTATCATAGCATCTCATCATTTCATCATAAGTGCATGTTCACTTTGCATGCGATTTATACGTACATTTTTTCGAGTTATTTACTTTCATTTCAAATCGATTGTCACATGGATGCTCTTAAATACCCATCCCATTATCATTTCCTCATACTCTAATGTGGAGAATTCCTTGTCATTCCCTATCACAATTTTTACATCAATTGACTCATCACCGATAACGTCGAATGCCGAGATAAACCTTTAAGTACGGCAAAGTCACTCTCATTCCTTTATATCACCACTAATATGTCGAGTTACACGTTATTCACACATTAAGTCATTAAACCACCATACATTTGAAGCACTTACAACACCTCATAACCCATTTCTTAGTAAACCGTCGATCATTTTAAAAAATAACCTCAAACTCATCATTTCTTATCACATCTCTTTGGAGTGTTTATTATTAACATCGGATTTTGCTCGTCTCACATTTTCTCTTGTTTTGAAGAAGATATGGCATCAAGAAAGCTACACCGAAATGACCCAAGCGGCTATTCAAAAGTTAGTAAGGGATAGCGTAGCCGATGCTCTAAGGATTGAAAGGAAGCGGTGGGCTGCTGCTGCTTCTTTGAGGCCGCAGCCTCTTGCCAAGTTGCTAAATTGCAAGGGAAGCTGAAGCCGCTAGGCTTCTTCTTCCGCAGGAAATCTTGAGGAGGTCCGGAGTCAAAAGTCGTTCGTATAAGGACTTCAAAGTGGAGATCCCACAGTTTAGAGGTACCGAAGGGCCACTGCCATGGTTCGATGGTTCGAGAAATGGAGTCCGTGTTTTGTTATGTAATTGCCGGATGATAGCAAGGTCAAGTTTGCTACGAGTACACTACTTGATGGAGCGTTGTCGTGGTGGAACTCTTATGCTCAACCGATGGGAATGGAAAATGCTTTCAAGCTCACTTGGGAGCAATTCAAAGGTTTGGTAACAAAGAAGTTTTGTCCGCGTACGGAGGTGAAGAAGTTAGAGACTGAATTCTATGAGTTAGTAACTATTGGGTATGACATTGATACTTACATTCGAAGGTTTCAAGAATTGGTCGTGTTATGCCCATCTATGGTTTCGAGATAATGAGAAGCTCTTGGAGGCTTTCATTGAAGGACTTCGAGATTATCCAAGGTGATGTGACATCTTTTGACCCATAAGCGATTGAGGAATCCATTCGAGTGTCTCAAAAGCTCATGGCACAAGTAGTAAGAGAGGTAACATCACCAACACCAACCGTAACAACAATACCAACAACCGCACCAACTACAACAATAACCAAAACAACAACAACAACGACGATAACCAAATCAACAACAACAAAAGAAAATGGGAAAATGACCAAGGAGGTTATAACAACAACAACCAAAACCGCAACACTAACCATCATCAACAACAGAATAGAAGGAAAGAAGCTGCTATGGTTTATGTTCTGCACTGGAGAAAGCGAGAGGGTATCTTTGGAACACACCACTATGTAATCGATGTAATTTTCATCACTCGGGTCCTTGCCACCTTAAGTGCCACAAGTGCCAAAACCGGGACATCTAGCCGAGGATTGTAAAGGTAAAGCCGTAGTTACATGCTTCGGATGTGGGGAACAGGACACTATCGGAATCAATGTCCTCAAAACCAAGGTCAACAAGTTGAAGGTGCTCATGGGAATGCATACATGTTAGGAGGAGGAGAAGCTCGTCAAGGTATCAACGACGCGGAAGACTGAAGAAGTTCGGAAACTAACAATCTTATTTCTCCTTATGTACTATATTGTACTAAGTTTATGTTTTCCATCGTATCTGAATCTTTATAACCTAAGATGTACTACTTTTGATAAACCACTCGTTGTAAAATATTCTCATCTATTGTGCTTTATTTTCTTTCCGATTTGTTATTACTTACGAGAATCTTACTTCCTTTTTACTTTAACGACCATTTTAACGACACGGTTTAAATCCTTGTAAGCATTGAGAGTTATAACAACTAAACCGACGTCACATCATCGTTCCTTAATTATACATAGCCTAGCTAACTATGTCTAATTCGGAGGATCATGTTATGTTGGGAGCGATTATTATAAATTTTAGTGCAAGCAAAATTTTCACATATTCCAAAGTCAAAGTGTTACTCACGGAAGATTCATCCCATACTTTCTACTATGATGTTTTGTACGCTCTCAATCATCGATAACAGTAACGACACTTCTCCATGTCTTCTTTCCTCGATATTCATCATAAACTCAAAAATTCGATAGACTACACGAATCGAATTCGGGGATGAATTCCTTTTAGATGGGCAAATGTGACAAATCGTACTTTCGGTCATTTCTCAAAACAATTCATGCTTCACCATTTCATCATTTATCGTAAACTAGGTTTGCGTGTTCCAAATTCACGTAACCGTAATGGTTTAGTCGTGAATTCATGATCATATCATCGATGTCATTTCATATAGACTAAGTTTAGTCTACATTTCATTATCATCATTATCATCATATTAGTTCATGCATGGTTTTCATTTTACATTAAGCGTATAATTTTTATATTAAATAAACGCTATCGCGTAATTAATTATTTTGACAATTGATCCATTACTTCCAAAATTATTCCAATATATTTTTATACTCATATTAAGTTTATAAAATAATATTATGAGTTTACCTAGTGTTTTAAATTTATTTTGTAACTAAATTGTTGTATTTATATAATTCTGACGTTTTCTTAAATTCGACACGATTATTATTATATCACTCAAATTTTGCAAGGAATGTATTTTTATAATTTTTATGACCTAAAAATATTTTAACTTGACCCGTGAAAATTTATTTTTATTCAACGCTACCCTAAATATTTACAAATGCTACAACTTACCACTTAACTCATTTAAATTTTACAAAAATCTTACAATACTTACACTTATACAAATGAAAAAAAAAAAAAAAAAAAAAAAACATAAACAAAATATGATTCACACCCCTTGTCGACACAAGGGGTGAATCATCAAGAGATTTGCAAAATATCTCATACAAGTAGTAAACAAATTATTTTTCATTTCATTCCTTTCATTTGCAAAAGCTAGACCAATTCCATTTCTTCTTCTCTCAAAATATACTGACAAGGGACCCAAAAGGAAGGATTATCCAAGTTTTCAAGACAAATATAATTACACACTAGGATCATTTGTTGCAAGGTTTTGTAATATAAACCTCAAGTGATTAGGAAAACCTTTTGTCCATTAAACCTCATCATATCACTAGTAAGCATTCATAGTCATATTTTTATTTCATATTCATTTTTGTGGTCATATCATTTTATTGGTGAAACATGCAAGTCTCATGATATTTATACCATTTTTAAGGTTTTTAAGGTTTTATGTGCTATATATATATATTCTATCCTATAATTACTCCTTGTTATATTTTAGTTTTGGTGATGTCTAGGAACCCATGACACCCTAAGAAGGTGTATGGTAGGATTAGAATAGCTTTGGAGTTGATTTGAAGGGATTGGAATAGGTTTAGTACGAGAAAACTATTTTCGACAAGTATTAAAAGTGGTCTGATCTTGTTTTGTTTTTCTGGAAAATCCGACAGTAGACATGAGTTTTGGCTTAGATAATTAGAAAATATACTTTAAAACGAATCCGTGGCGCTGAACGGATTAAAGCGGAGTTATAACGAAGAAGTTATGAGTTTTTCAAGTTTGACGACGAAATATATAATTTCGAAAATTTCAAAGAAAGTATTTTTTATTTTATACGAGTCAAAAACGAGCCTTAAGCTTTACAAATTATTTCGACTTATCAAAAATATATTAGTATACTTTGATACGAAGCTAAGGACGATAATACGTGAAAGCGGTTTGAAACGACTAAGATATACACGTTTTCACAAAATTGCCGTAACTATATTTTTAGAAAACTATATTATTTTACGAGACAAGTGTTACGGTAAACAAAACGACCATATTGAAGGCTGTTTTTAACGTTGATGTGGAACTTTTGTAACGAGATGTCTTCTAATAAAATCAAGATCACCAAACATATTTTCCAAAAGCGACCAACCGTTTGTATATCGGAGTTGTAATAAATTATTTACGGATGCTTAAACTTTGCGAAACTTACTTTTACACAACATTTGGATAAAATCACCATATTTAACCTCCATTATCTTTATGTTCAAGACCTCTATGACGAAAACTCGGTACTAAAACTTTTAGATTTTGATACAAGCTTTCCAAAACCGTCGAGTTCGATTCCTAACGTTCGACGTACACCATTTTACGACTAGTTTTTGAAGCCATTTTGTCACTTTCATGAAAAATTCGACGACATGATTTTACGTCGAAAGTTAAAATTTCACAATAAATCATTAAGAAACTATTGTAGGATGACATTTTGACGTAAATACTTGTAAAGTAATTTAAGAATGGTCAAGGCGTCAAAGAGTATTTTTCGACGATAAGTATTATTTTCAAAACTCACAAATGGTATAAATAACATACTGAAATGCATGCATAACATTACATTATAACTCATTACATATCATATCATTCATAATAGGTCATTTTAGATTTACGCTACATTTCGATGTATCCACTTTTGTCATCATAAACATTGCAACAGGTGAGTTCATAGCCCACTTTCTATTACTTAATTGTTTTACAAACTCTTGGGGAGATACATGCTATATTTTTAATCGAACACAAATGCTTTGAACTGTATGCTATATCCGAATGTTTTATTGTCACTAAGTAATCAATTGCCATGTTCAAGTCCCTACATCATGAACCATTAGTCACTTGCGGTGGCTGAATATTGTGAATAGGCCTATTGGAATTAACACTCCGCTCTTATTGACCCGGTTAGGAAATCGAGCGCACTATATTGAATCATTAAGGTAAATTGGCAAGTTTACCTATTAGGGCGGCGATGAAACGATGATTACCAATTTTATTGGTGCGATGTTTACGCTTTGGTGTCATGAACTTAGTGAAATAAATCTTGTTTTGTTTTCAACGATGAGCGTGAAACAATTTAACTCACACTACGATTATTGTGTTCAAACGAATTAATTAAACCTATGGATTTCACTCAACCTTTGTGTTGACCTTTTAAGCATGTTTTATCTCGGTATCTAAGACATTCACTTCATGGCATGCATGTGGATATATCATAGAGTCGCGGTGACGACGCGTCTCACATGGGATTGATACACTTTAAAAACATCGTTTGACTTATAACAAACTTATTTTTCCGCACATAGTAACTTTCGTTTGGGACCTATCTTTGTAACTCGAATGTTTTTATTAAATCAGCGATGTATTTTCCAAACGACACTTTAGGTCGTTCAATATAACTGTGATTGTGATGCTATGACGGTCAATCCCGTGAATTCCATTCCACGCAAAGCAGTAATTTGGGGTGTGACAACCGGGTGCTCACTTTAGAGCTTATTTTGAATAAGCTATTAAGAGAGTTAGGACACGAGCTTACGGCTACAAGAAGTCCACCTAGCCCACTTGATTTTGCCCTATCTACGACCAATATGGTGATTCGACTTATTAAATAAGGCGATAAAAGAATGCAAAATGGAGAAGTGCGTGCGCGAGCGATGGGTTGGCGATCCACCCACTTTGACCCAATGGCAGACACCTCAAAATATTTTTGAATTTTTTCTTTTGACCCAAGCTACACAAGCTGGTGAACTTGTGATTTTTATTTTTTAGAATTTTTTATCACAACAAAAACTTCACTAAATTGCTTATGAAAGATATGACAAATTCGAGTTAGAAGAAAATTTTGACTTTTTCATTCCTTGAAGGGTGGACTAAAATGAAGTTTGATCTTAAACTAATGACTGAAATTGTAATGTTAAGTGGTTATAAGACTTAATGAGACTTAATAATCAACTTGTGCACCTAACTCTAAGATTGCTCTAGCTTAAGCAGTCCTAATACTAAGCGCTATGGAGATTAAAAGGAAATTGACTTTTAGTGAGTAAGTATGCAAAGTTGTGTTGGAACTTCCTATCTATGCTTAAGGGAGATTCACTCAACCGATTTTAACATTTGGAGCAGTTTTGAAAGTGGAATAACTACTTAAACCAAACACCCTTGAACTAATCGCAAAATTTAACTTGAAGTTTTCATGAAAACCGACTAAGTCTGGATCAATAATGAACAAATAGCTTCTAAACTTAGTAATAAAAAAACTGAAATCACCAATTAACATGAACTCTTTTGACTTCCAATATTTGACCAATGCTGACTTTTTTTGACTTTTTTAGAAAATTGCAATTAAGACCAAACAATCCTTCTGATTTGCTTAAAATACTTTAAATAAGTTATAAAAAACTTAATTAAGCTACTTTAACACTTTGAAATTTAAAATCAAACAAGAGCATTATTTGGCGGGAAACATAAAGAAAGCATAAAACTGGAAATTGATGAATTACACTTGTTAGTTAAGACTTAGAACAACTTATATAATAAAGGAAACATTAAACCCATAAAGCTTGTGCATTAAAAACTAAAAATGATTACATGAAAATAAGAAATGGTCTAAAATACAGTGACTCCCAACTCTGTGTCTTCTTCCTTCTTTTATAGGCTTCATTAGGGTTTCTCTTTCCTTTCCTAGCCATTGATTTGGTTGAAATGATCCTGGCCATTGATTCATGAATTTGGCGCCAAAATGAGATATCAACAGGTGGAAGGTTTGAGTGCAGGGGGAAAGCATTTAATGCTTTTTGTTGTTGTTGAGGTTGAGGGAACATGGTGTGGTGAGAGATAGCTGGAAGGATGGGAGTATCTGGGTTTGCAGGTGAGCAGGTGGGAGAAGAAAGAAAAGAGAGGGAAAGGGTGGGATGTTTGACCGGTTGACTTGGGCTTATATTATGGCAGGGGGTCAAAAACAAAGGGTCAAAGGATATGGCAGGGGTCCAAAGAGGTTTAAAGGTCCAAGGGGTTCAAAGGCTTTAATAAACAAGGACTCTTTTTGCAATTCTTGATATTTGAGGGACCAATGCTGCCAATTTCTCAAAGTTGTTTCAAGGGAACAAAAATGACAAGCTTCAATAGTACAAGGACCAAAATAGACATTTTAAATTTCCAAGGACTATTTTGCCAATTTTGAAACTTGAAGGACCAAGCTTGTAATTTCTCAAAACTTTTGACATTTTCACCAAAGGACTAATTATGACAAGTTATGATTTTAAAAGGACCTTTGGTGACTTTTCTTTGAAATAAGTGCTCAGGGACTATTTCGACAATTTTTGAAACTTGGGGGTGAAGCGCCAATTATGCAAACTTAGCTCATTTTTCATCGATTTTAAACATTTTGCATCCGAAACATATAAAATGCAATTTTGAGATATTTTCGATATTTTGATGCATTTCGAGCATTTTAAATGTTTTGCGATTCGAATTAACAAAATGATGAGTATTTACACACTCATCACTCATATTGTAGGAGAAATAAAGGCTTGTGGTCCCGTATTTCTCGTTACATGTATCCATTTGAGAGATATATGGGTTTCTCAAAGGGTATGTAAGAAACCGATCTCGTAGGAAGGAAGTATTATTGAAGGATATGTTTTGGAGGAGGTTGTTAGTTTTGTACAAGTTATATCGATGGCATACCATATATAGGCGTTCACGAATCTCGACACGAGGGTAGACTTGAAGGAAAGGGACAATTGGGCGCAATGATGTCACACCAAACAACCATGATTTGGATCAAGCACACTTCTGAGTTTTGCGAACATGACATCTATCGCACCTTATATACACGAGCACATGTCATTTTTAAATAGTAATAATAGTCGTCAAGGCCTACAATGGTTAGAAAGCGAGCACAAACGAACATTTTCAAACGGTTGAGAGATCTGTAAAGGCGAGATACCCGGATGTTGAAGTCAAGTAATGCTGATTGGCGTACCGTCCATGACGTGTTTTCCATTATCAAGGATACGAAATTAATGGATATACATTTTACACCAAAGAACAAGATGAAAAGAGTACCGTTCAAAATAGTGGAGTGGCGTTAGTTGCAACAACAAGATAATTCAAGATTGTCGATTAGTAAAAGAGTCATATTATGGTGTCATTGAAGAAATTTGGGAATTGGATTACAATCGTTCTTTGTACCTCTCTTCAAATGTAGATGGGTCGATAACTTAAGAGGTGTTAAAGTTGACAAGGATGGTATCACATGTGTCAACCTTTCTACAAATAGCTATTAAATCGATCCATTTATTCTAGCCAAACAAGCTACCCAAATATTCTATGTTGAGGACTCAGTGATATGAGATGGAACATTGTCATGCATGGAAAGCGACGTATTGTTGGTGTTGAGAATGTTGTGGGACGAGGGCAGTATAATCGGTTTGACGAGCTACCTCCATTCTCTATTGGCATTCAATCTTCGATGAAGTTTTAGATGATACCACTTACCTTAGATCCGACCACCAAGAAGGGTGCGAGGTGAGGATTGACAAACTTCACACATCCCATAGGTAACGAAACATTATTCGTAACATTTATTTAATAATTTATTAAATATTCAAATAATTTATTCTGAACATTATTTTCTTTTAATTTTGCGGGAACAACATGCAAACTTCAAGAAAAGCCAAGATATATGCGACTTTATTTGGTCATTTGTATTAGTTATTTGATTTGTTCGGTTTGAAGTGTTGTAAATCTTTTGTCATAAGGATAATTATATTCATTTTGTTAATTTGATGTGATTTGCACATATTGGTGCATTTACTTGACCAATGTTTTGAAAAACGTGTTTTTAATCGATCCGTCGAGTCACCGGTTCAACCGCCGGTCAACCCAGTTTTCTATTAAAAAAACTATTTTTATCAACCATGTCCACTCCCGGTTGAACTGGTTTGACCACCGGGTCAACACGATTTTCTATAAAAAAATGATAAAACCAAACCTGATCGGGTTTCAAAAATTAGGTTGACCCGACGGTCAAACCGGTAACCCAATGACTCGAACGGGTAGATTAATTAAATAAACTATCTATTTCCCAAAAATCCCAAAAATCACCAAAATAATTTTAGCGGGATACATATTTTCATTTGCCGCTTCACCAAAATTTAGACACAAAACCCTATACCATTTGCCGATCTTTTTAATGCTTTCTAACCGCTCTTTTTAGTCTTTTTTGTAGTGGTGTTATGTCCTCTAAATCAAATTCCTTCACAACAAAATTGTCCAAGTACTTATCAACCTCAATAGTTCTTGAAGCTTGTTCTTGAAGCTGATTTTTAATCTAACATTGTTGTATCGATCATAATATGGGCTTTTTCGATTCTTTTGAGAATCATGATTAATCGGACATACAAAACCACCCCATAACTTAAACATAATTATTTTTATTACTGCAGGTTTGTTTTGATATTAGTTTTTTTCTAATTACTTTATGGGCTATAGCTTGTTACTCCGTACCCAGTAAAGATAACAAGATAAATTACAAAGATCATAGTGGGGATACTGAGAACCAAGCGATATGATCCAAGAGCACTCACGGATGCCACGCCCACGAGAGAACATGTGACATGGCATCCGATCTGAGTTGAGCTCGATCGCCACCATCGACAAAACTTTGATTTTCTATGAAAGATCTTAATATATGTGTAAACTGTTGTGTATATTATCTTCATGTATTTACTATGAACTATAGGTACCCAGCGTTCTTGGCGGTACCACATAACTAAATTTTTTAGCGAGTAATTTTTTTAGATTATACATTTTCAATGATTATAACTTTACGGGTGATGAGAATTTCATATTGACATAACTTTATGAAATATCAAGGTATTTTATATAAAATAGCAAGGTGTATGCGTGATTGTTGTATTCGAGTGGTAGATCTTGTTCGGAGTTGGGTTTTTAGATGTTGAGGTTATGTTGGTAACGTGAGGCGTATAAGAGAGGTTGTTTTATTTGTTATTATAGTTCACTGTTGTGAAACGTGAGCATAAGTTTTAGCTCACAGAAATAGCTAATAATGGTCGGCTTTTGGTGGTGCTCGGCTCATGGTAAGCGAGCATATTTTTAGAGAAAGTGAAGATTGAAGATGAGAAAGTGAAGATGGCTTTGTTTTTTTTTTAGTTTTAAGAGTGGTGTAATTTATATGAATATTAGAGCGTTGTTACAAGTTTATAGTTAATATAATTGAATGACATTTAATTTTTTGGATTGATAAGTTTATAGAATTGAAGATATTTAATTTTCTAGGCCGTTACAAGTTTATGTAATTTAAAACATTTAATTTTTTTTCTTTAACTTTAATTATGTGTATGATACAAGCTTTGTAAAACAATCTTTCCATTATAAGAAATTTGTTGAATCTTAATTTTTAAGCCTTCTAATAATAGAATGTCCCAAATGTTTTATATAGTAGTATAGATAGAACGAGTTCAATCCTTAGTGACACTCTTATATTCGAATATTAGGAATGCTAATGTACTAATGTGAAATTCAATCGTCTCGACATTTCATTTATGCATCGGTTTGTTGTTTGTTATGATGTTGGAAATGTATATATTTACAAACATGTGAATGTCCGGATTCGAACTCGTGACCACGGGATTGCACACATTAGCGAATGAGAATTAAAGTTAATAATTAATGTTTATGTTTACGATTAATTATTACACATTAAGTCCGGTTAACGATCGTTATGTATTTAACGGAAAAATGACTAACGACCGTTAAAATGGAAAAGAAGGACTAGAAATGGAAACTTGGGAAAGTTATGGAATGGGCTTTGGGCTCCTCTATGGTGGCCGACCATAAAGGCTCTCAAGGCCTCATATTCCCTAACTTGTCCTCTAAGTTTACTTCTAGTATATAAGGAGGGTAGGGTCAGGGTTTCATTCACACTTGTGCATTGAATTAACCTAGATCTCTCTCTTCTCTTTCTTTTGCATAGCTTGGCGAAAACCCCATTTGTTAGGGAGTTCGGTTTGGTTTTGCATATCTGAGGGCTTGTGTTAGATCTAGCAATCGCTTGATTCGTTGGTTAATTCGTGTGTACAAGAGCGTGGTTGTAAGACATTATTCTTACACCATTAAGTACTTCTTTGGTTTGCTTTGCTCGAGGGTGGTTTGCTTTGCTCGAGGATTTGATATTCGCAAGAGTGCGTTCGCATACTTTCGGTTAATTAATTTATTTGTTATGATCTTAAGTCTTCCATTGTGTACTCTTGATGTCTTTATGTTTTATTTTATTTTATATATCATAAACTCAAGCGGTGGCATCACGAGCCTTGTATAACAAGTAATTAATTCTTGAAACACATAATTAAAATAAACATGAATGTGTTATTATTTGTATGCTTAGATCTAGGGTTTGCAAAACCTAAACCCTAATTTTGAGGCGTTTTTGGTGCCTAATTAGGGTTTTGTAAACTTTGTTTTAATTGGATTAGAAACCCTAAGATGCATGCAACTTTATGTGTATATCGTAACTCTGTTTAATTGCATTAATTGTTAAGTGTAATTTATATCCATGATTATTACACGCATGTTTTATCATGGATCATTTATTGTATGTCTTTCATGTTTTAAGTGATATACATTAAATAATGATAGATCTTAAATTGGGAAGACCTCAATATTTATTAATTTTAATCAATTATGTGCTATGTGGTATATATTTAGTTTTGACTTACATAATCGATGAATCGATGCATGTGGTTCACCTTGTACATAGATGAAAGCGGGTGGAAGTCTTAATTAAATATATGCATATTGACAGATATAAAATTGGTTATTAATAAGATTTATCAAAACCGTTTGCATGTGGCTATTTGATATGCATGACTTTTATTTGTTATGTATTCATTGTTTATTTGTTTATTTTTCAAATACTTGCTTGTTTGTGTTTTGTAACAAGGGTATTTTACAAGAAAAATAAATGATCTAAACAATGGTGAAACATGTATTTTAAGAATAGTAATCATAATCGTTTAATTGATTGATGACTTTGGTACAAATAGTGAAAGGCTCACCCATGAGAATGAACTAATAAAGGGGTTTAAAGAAGTGCATGCAGTCGCTTTGAATGGATGTCTAAGGTTGTGCTTTAGCACGTGCACAGTCCTCTCCCCCACTGTAAGTTCGGTGGAGCTACTTAGTAAGTCATTAAATGTGCAAGCTCATCTTAAGGCGGTCGTGTTGATTCCATGCGCCACTTAGGTGGTAATTATCCGAAACACTAAGTGTTTACACTTATGCAAAAGTGCGGTATAATGGATGATAATTAACACTAATTCCTTGATTGGTGAACCCAATACCTCAATTAAAGTTTGATGATGAAAAGCTTAAACATTAAAACAAGATATAAATGTTTTAATAAAACTATGCTACAAAGATGAATGCATGACATCTTTGTACATATTTGATTTAACATCAAAACTATTACCCTTTAAATTTAAGTTATATGCCATCCAGCGAAGCGGAAACACCTAAGATTACTTTCTATTTGCGTGAGCGTGATTTAGATCTTAATCAAAGGGTAAAATGTCCACGTGTCGTGAGCGGGCATGGACGATTTTGCGGTTTCTTAAGTTGGACAACTTAATTGAGTTAGGCGGTGGCGAAAACTCGAGGCATAAGATGGGATAAAACATGTTTACATGGCGATTGATATTGGCTATATGTAAATCCCATAAATCTAGGAATTGCAATTGAAATTGGCAATTGAGCAAATGCTCTACCATTTTGTATAAGGTTCATCACTAACGAGATCAAGCGATGTGATGAGATTATGACAATTTGGATCCTAGTTTTCAATAAATATTAATTGGTTATATGAATATGAACCTTGGGTATTTAATTGTTTATTGAAAAGGAAAATTATCAAAATACTAATGATGGTTTTGAACTTTTTACGTAGATGGCTCAATCGATAACACTATGAGCTTCTTGAGTGCAGCTTTCAAAGATATGATTGGAAGGACAAATGGTAGCCCTAATTTCAATGATTGGCATCGTTCACTTAGGATCATCCTTCGTGTTGCCAAAGGGTTGAAATTTTGACTACACCTCTGCTGAAGCTCCTCCCAACACGGCAGCTGCTCTTGAATTAGAGGCATATCGTGTTGAATATGAGAAGCATAATGATGTGGCGTGTCTAATGCTTTCGGGGATGTCGCTCAATTGCAAAAACAATTTGAGCACTATCCGCCTATGAGCATGCTAGATGAACTCAAGCGTATGTTTGAGAAGCCACCAACGGTGAGCTGTATGAACTAATTGAAAAGGTTCACAGTTTGCGAGGCGGGAGGTGGCAAATCTGTCTCCGACCACGTCCTTGAGATGAAACATCACTTGGACCAATTGGAGAAGCTTCGGTGTGGTTACTCGAGCGATGTATGTCGGACTCATCAATCATTCCCTTAATCGAGGAGCGATTTGGTGATTTTGTCCGCAATTTTAACATGCATTGCGGGGAAGGCGGTGAATGAGTTACATGCAATGCTTGTAGACTACGAGAAGAGATTGCCAAAGAAGGCTCCTACACTGCTTGTGCTCGCTATCTGAGGTGGTAGGGTGAATAAGCCTAAAGCATAGCGAGATAAGAAAGGAAAGGAAAGGAAAGGAAACAAGTTGTCATCCCACGACTCCTAAGAAGAACCACGGAAAGAAAAGGAAAATCCTAAGAAGGATTTGTCTTGCCACCACTTGCAACTCACGAGTCCTTTGGGCGGAGGCTATCCGGTTTATACGAATGAGTGCCTTGAATAAAAATAAGATGGTGCCTAGCTCATCGGTATTTTTATGTTTGAATTATTTTCTTTTCCTCATAAGTTAAATTCACGGATATATGATACGGGATGTGGTACTCACATCGTAATACATCGCGAGGACTTAGAGGCGAAGAAGGCGACTGTGGAGAGAGATACTTGTGCGTTGGAAATGGAAAGCGTCATTTGTCGAAGCCATAGGGACTTTTGATTTAGTGTTGCCTTGGGCTTAATTTTAGAACTAAATAATTGTCATTATGCACCCTCCATTGTTAGGGGTGTCATTTCGGTTTCTTTGTTAAAAGATATTGGTTTTGTGCACACTTTTACAAGTTATGGAATTTCGGTTTCTTTAAATAATGTTTTTACTTTAATGCAATTCCTATTCTTGGTGTGTTTGAAATTGATATGGATGGTTGTATATCCAATGAAAATAATTAGTTGTATAGCATTAGCAATAAGAAGAGCAAGTCGAGCTGTGACTCTTCTTATCTTTGGCATTGTCGCCTTGCCCGTATTGGCAAGAAAGCATGGAAAAGCGCAACACGATGGGCTTTACAAGCGGTCAATGATGAATCATTTGACAAATCACGAGTCTTGCATTCTTTGGGAAGATGACAAGGAAACCTTTTCACCACAAGTGGAAAGGGCTTCGATCTACTTGGATTGATACACAGCGATGTGTGTGGTCCACTTAGACATGTGTCAAAGCGTGGTCTTGTCTACTTCTTAACCTTCTACGGATGATTTCGATCGTTATGGTTATGTTTATTTACTTAAACATAAACATGAAGTCTTTGAAACATTTAAGGTTTTCAAAAGTGAAGTAAATTACAACTTGGAAAGAAGATTAAAGCTCTTGATCCGATAGAGGTGGTGAGTATATAAGTCAAGAGTTCAAAGATTACTTAGGCGAGTGTGGAATTATCCGGTGACTCACATCTCCTTATACTCCACGACAAAATGGTGTATCGAAGGAGAAATCGTACCTTACTTGACATGGTACGATCAATGTTTGAACTTACGACTCTACCTTTTACTTTTGGGATTATGCCCTTGAAGCGCTATTCGCATTTTGAATATGGTTCCAACTAAGAAGGTTGTTAAAACTCCATATGAAATATGGTGGAAAAACTCAACTTTTCTTACTTAAAGGTGCAGGGATGTGAGCGTTTGTTAAGCGTGACACACGATAAGCTCAAGCGGATCATTAAGTGTATCTTTGTAGGATACCCTAAGGAAACTATGGGTTACTACTTTTACTACCGGTGAGAACAAAGTCATCGTGGCTAGGTATGGAGATTTCCTTGAAAGGAATCTCATATCTCAAGAACTCGATGGGAGAGTATATGATGCGGAATATGATCAAGAAGATACAACACCTTACGAAACCACTAGCCAACTTCAAGAAGAACACGAAAGCTTAGGTGCTCCTCACGAAGTTGTTCCCATTCGTGAGTGCGAAAGGACTATCGTGCACTGACCGTCTATGTCTTAACGTGAGGTGGAGGAAAATATGGTTGGGGATCTTAATGAACACGCCAACTATAAAGGTGCCATGGCGATCACGAAAAGGATAAATGGCGATTGCTATGAATGAAATGCAATCCATGAAAGATAATGATGTGCGGATTGAAGTTGACCTTCCTCCCAAGGCTAAGGTCGTTGGGAGTAAGTGGATCTTCAAAAGAAAAGCCGACATGGATGGCAATGTACACACCTACAAGGCTCGTCACGGTGGCTAAAGGTTTTACTCAAACCTATGGCGTTGACTACGAGGAGACATTCTCTCTGTAGCGGACATAAGAGCTATTAGGATTCTCATAGCTATATTGCACACTATGACTATGAGATTTGGCAAATGGATGTCAAAACCGCTTTTACGAATGGCCGTCTAGATGAAGACATCTATATGGCGCGGTAGGAAGGGTTTGTGAATCCATTATTTCCTAACCGTGTATGCAAGCTTAAGAGGTCCATTTATGGTGAAGCAAGCATCAAGGCAATGGAATAAAAGATTCGATGGGAAATCAAAAGTTTTGGATTTACTCGGAATCTTGATGAGCCATGTGTATATCACAAAGCTAGTGGGAGTCGTGTTACTTTCCTTATTACGTATGTCGATGACATATTAATCATGGAAATCATATACCAAGTCTAAATGAGGTGAAAGCCTATCTTGGTAAATGTTTTTCGATGAAAGACTTAGGAAGCGACATATATACTCGGAATCAAGATCTCAGGGATAGATCAAGGCGGCTAATTGGTTTAAGCCAAAGTGCTTACATTGACAAAATATTGAAGAGATTCAATATGCAAAATTCAAGAAGGATTTTGCCAATGCAAGTAAATCATGGTTTGAGCGACCAAGGCGTGCTTGACACACTGCGGTGGTGGCGTATGAAGAAAGTTCCTTATGCTTGGTGTGGGATCTATCATGTGCAGCGATGCGATGCTGAGCTGATGTGGCGTTTGCTCAAAACTTGACGGTCGGTATCAAGCGAATCCGGGTGAAATTCAACTGGGCTGCATTAAGCATATTCTCAAGTACCTTAGGGCTACAAGAGATATGTTCATAGTGTATGGAGGAAATCGAGCGAGCATGCATTACGAGTTCTTGCGATGCATCACGGAAGTGTGACAAAGATGATCGAAGTCTCAAGCGGGTTACATTTTGTCATCAATGGAGGTCTTGTGGATTGGAAGAGTAAAGCAGACAACACTTGCGATGTACGCTTTCTGAAAGTGAGTACATAGCGGCGTCGAGGTGCCATGGAAGCTGTTTGGATAAGGAAGTTTGTTTGGGGCTTGGTGTTATGCCGTCGATTGAACATCCTATTAAAGTGTATTGTGACAATTCATTGCAATTACTTTTGCCCATGAACACAGGTCATGAAGGGCACGGACACTATCCTAGACAATATCACTATGTTCGAGAGCAAGTCGAGATAGGTGAAATTGAGTTGCTCAAAGTTCACGAGATGATAACCTAGCGGATCCGTTAACGAAGGCCTTGCACGGTGAAAAACTTAATCATTTGTCGATAAGTTTGGACTTCGTTTAGCTAGTAGTTTCATGCCCATCGTGACTAAGTATTTTAGATAAAGGATATTGTAAACATTATTATTGAAATGAAATAAAGTATTTTGTTATGTTTATTATTCATTTATTATAATGTTGTCCTATATTTACATGTTTAAATCCTTGAATAACTTAAGTTATTCTAAATAGTCCGTTGTCAATCAATAACATGGGAATGATATTGAATTAAGACAAATCGAGTATTAGTTAGAATATACTTGAAAGTATATTGATGCGTAGCATGACTAATTCGAGATGATATTCAATGAATTGAATATAGGACTTATCCCTCACATGATGATACTTTATGGATCTTTGTCATTAAGTATATCATGGATATTTATCCTCGACTTGAGATACAAGAGATATGTCATGGATGTAGTGCATTTTGTGAAGCAATCTAACGCTACGTGGCGGTAGTTATAAGGGTTGTTTTCGAAGTGTTGCGAAATTTATGAATCACCTTGTAGTCAAAATGGGATTTGTTTCCTTCAAATTCATTTTGAAGTTTAATACTCTTGGGCCCTCGTAGGATTGTTAAGATGTTTGTATGGCCATACCAAGGTCTTACATTTAGAAGAATTGGTAATCTTAATAAATCATAAAGCGAGAAGCAGAATAGTTAATTAAGAAATGAGTGAGATCCATATTCTTATTAACATGGTATTAGAAACAAAAGGATGAATATGATGATGAATCATCAAACTTGGTTTTCTCGAGAAAACCATACACGAGTTGTCTTGGGGGCATTGGCGTGTTGCTAGGCGCTAACCAATGTCATTTCACGTTTGTAAACATATCCAGTGGGGCTGTTGGAAATGTATATATTTACAAACATGTGAATGTCGGATTCGAACTCGTGACCACGGGATGCACACATTAGCGAATGAGAATTAAAGTTAATAATTAATGTTTATGTTTACGATTAATTATTACACATTAAGTCCGGTTAACGATCGTTATGTATTTAACGGAAAAATGACTAACGACCGTTAAAATGGAAAAGAAGGACTAGAAATGGAAACTTGGGAAAGTTATGGAATGGGCTTTGGGCTCCTATGGTGGCGGCCATAGGCTCTCAAGGCCTCATATTTCCCAACTTGTCCTCTAAGTTTTACTACTAGTATATAAGGAGGGTAGGGTCTAGGGTTTCATTCACACTTGTGCATTGAATTAACCTAGATCTCCTCTCTTCTCTTTCTTTGCATAGCTTGGCGAAAACCCCATTTGTTAGGGAGTTCGGTTTGGTTTTGCATATCTGAGGGCTTGTGTTAGATCTAGCAATCGCTTGATTCGTTGGTTAATTCGTGTGTACAAGAGCGTGGTTGTAAGACATTATTCTTACACCATTTAGTACTTCTTTGGTTTGCTTTGCTCGAGGGTGGTTTGCTTTGCTCGAGGATTTGATATTCGCAAGAAGTGCGTTCGCATACTTTCGGTTAATTAATTTATTTGTTATGATCTTAAGTCTTCATTGTGTACTCTTGATGTCTTTATGTTTTATTTTATTTTATATATCATAAACTCAACATCTTCCTTATTCTAACACCGACTCCTTCTTATCTTATGATGCAGTTACATGATTTAAGAAAATATGGCAAGTCTTGAAAGTCGTATATTTATCTTTATGTATTGCTGTTTTACATTTGGGTTTGAAAGTTTTTTGGATAGGTTTGGCTACTCGGACTGATTCTAGATATTGTAGTGTAGTTCATATTAACTGATTTTTAGCTCATTAGTTTAGGTTGGTATATGTAAGTGTGGCTCTTTTTTATTTAGAGTGAACGCTCATAAGTGAGCTTGAACACACCCTCAGGCACCAAACAAACCAGCAACAAGGTCTGTAACAAAAGCTCGCACATTTATTTTGTCGTTATCTAAGCCCGACAAGAAAATCATTGATTTTTAACTGCTCTCAATGTTAGATGGGACTATGAGAGCATGACGAAAAACATACTTCATTTTTGTATCACACACTCCAAACATCAAAGAGAACTGCAACTAAAGTGACAGTATATTGCAAATTTTGGGTGTCAAGGGACACGGGGATGACCTGGTTAGGCCGCTTACATCTGAGTCAAAGACTCGCTTTTTCGGGTAACCTGAACCGGGAAACTTCAACCGTTTTATTGTGTCTTGAAGAGCATTTTATAAGAAATGGTTACAAAAAGTTAGCAGTATGAAATTCACCAAATAAACACTATTCAGTCTTATCTTGTCCTTTAAAACTTCATAAGATTTTATGGGATTCTTACGAGTCGTTGGGTGATAGAAGAAGAAATAAACACAATCACAAATTAAATTCACTACCACAAATCAAATAAACACCATTACACATTCATCTCAAAGGGTGTAGTGGTGTTTATTTAAATGTTTCATCTAAGTCGGGTATTTATGTTAAAATGAGCTAAAAGAAGGCTTTTGTATATGACTCATTTAACTTTGGTTTTAGTGAGTCCAGCCATATATTTCAATAAGAAGTAGATAAGCAGTAAAGTACAAAAAATAAGTAATCCGATCCATAACAACCCATTAGTACTTGTAGGCTGATGTGCAGCAAAGCAAAAAGAATAAGTGATCCAAAACACCCCTTTTTTACTTGTAGGTTGATTTGCAGGTCATGTTTAGGAAATATAAGTTTCGAATTTAAGTTTACAGCTTTGAATTTGAGTTACTTTCCCTTATTGAGTTGGTAAACATCGACTTCATTCCTTGCTAAGCAGATATGACAAGCTATAATTATTTTTAGCACTTTGCAGAAAAAGCTTACACTTTTTCATACAAGAAGTCCTCATTTAAGCTTGCTGACATGCCTTCAAAAAGAAACTTTTCAGCCTAAATCCTAGATAAACAAAACTCTATGCTTGCTAAAAAAGGAAATAAAGCTAAAGCCCGATCACAATGCAACAGGATATGGTATGTGGTCTCGATCACAGTACAACAAAACTCTAGGCTTGTTCTAATACTTGTTTTATTATAATTACATCTGGGCTGATATATTGAGATAATTAATGCAGATTAAAGTGGGGGGTACGGAACCAAACGATATGATCCAAGAGCACCATAAACGCCATGAGGAAGATGCGACATGGCATGATTCCACCTGAGTCGTGCTTGGCACCAGACCACCAGCTTATACTTAGTCTATGTTTACATGCTTCAAAGATGTATAAATGAGGCTTGATAAGCTTTTGTGGCGTTTGATTTAAAGGCTCAAGAAACACAAATAGCATTGTCGGATTAGTGGCTCGTGCACACAAAGATTTAAATGTTTGTAGGTTAACAAAAATTCAAATGTTTAAAGATAATAAAAATCAAAAGTAGAAACATATACTCCATAGAATAAAGTTGCAGAGAATTTTGATATCTAAAATATGTTTATACATGCAGAATGTTTATTACTTGCCCAACTTTACCGATGTAAATTTTAGAGTAAATTAAATGGATGGTCCTTGTGATTTGCTCAAAGTTTCACCCATAATCCCTAAAAGTTTAAAATTGCATAGATAGTCCCTATCTCTGCATAAAATAACATTTATGGTCCATTTTTTAACTGGTGTACGTTAAGAGCAGCGGGTACCCAACATTTTCACTAGTGTTATCCCGGAAAATTTTAGAGTAAATTAAATGGACGTAGCCACGGTACCGTGGCTTGCGTTTCAGCGTCTGAGCCGTCGTGACCAACCCACATCGTTCGAAAGCGCAACTGGGCGGCGCCACATGGGTAACGTGCCTCGCTTTTCCCTTTTTTTTTTTTTTTTTTTTTTTTCAAATTGTATACAAGTTTATGGGTCAAGTGTAGCAGGAAGAAACCAAACAAGTGTTTGTGTGTAGTTCGTTTAGTGTTTTGGGCAGAATTTTGTTTAAGGATTTTGTTGGTAGCTGAGTTTGGTTATTAGAGAAAGATGGATGGCTGCGTTTTGTGGAGTGAAACTAAGTTAGGTTTGAGACAAATTAGGGTGAAGGGTGTTACATATATAACTAGGGTTTGTGTAAGGGTTGGTTATTAAATTTGGGCTAAGAAACTTATTCTATGTAAATTTTGGCTATACAGTGCAAACAAGTTCCTTGACATAATTAAATTTGGGCTAAGAAACTTATTCTATCTAAATTTTGGTTACGCAGTGCAAACAAGTTTTTGACATAGTAATATAATTTTACTGTAATATTTTTTTAATTTTATTTGAATTATTATGTAATGGTTTTTAGATCATTAAATATTGAACGAATCCGGCTCGAACAATTTGGACCAAACTAGTTTAGCTTATGTGTTTTTTTTTTTATGTGTTGTTTTTATTAAATGTGTTGGTTTATTTAAATAAATGAAAGTAAATAAAAAATGTGGGGTCCAGTATGCACGAAACTGGTGTTGTAGGAGGAAAGGGTGTTTTGGTGTTGTAGTGAATCCTGATGTTATGGGAAAAGGTGTTGTATCAGCACATTTTCTCATATCAACACCTTTTCTCATAACACCGCACGATGGCACCACAGGGTACCTTATGTTCTAAGTGAACTCCGTTATCATTTACACATTAGGTTAAAGACCGTTGCATCGCCTATCCTTTATAATAACGGCCGTTTATAATTTAATTTTTTTTTTACTTTAGATACGTTTTCTTTTGTTTTTATCCGTTTTCTTACGTTTTCATCAATTTTTATACGTTTTTATCCGTTTTCATCCGTTTTTAATACAAGTTTATTAAATTAGCTTGACATATAAAATAAAGTATGAAATAAACTACACCAGATATTAAATTAGCTTGACATATAAAAAGTAAATGTCAGTGGCCATCTAGCAAAAAAAATGATGCTATCTTTTACCAAAGATGGCCATTTAGCTAAAAAAAACTTTAAAGCATACACAACTCAACAGGTATAACATTGATATTAAACCAAAGATTTTCATATGTTGGTTATTTGAATGCATTTATGATGAAAATAACAAGTCTCCATGCCTCTCTTAATTGTAAGTTATGCTCATGGGGAACAGGCCAGTGTCACATAAGCAGGAAAATGCTGAAACATTACCCTTCTCCTATGCTTACTTGCGGCAAAATGTTAAATGTTGACGCGGAGTTGATGTGACGAACGAAAATCCTTCGCACGCTCCACACTAATACACATAAGGCGTGTTTCTTTCATCTAATTGTATCTTCTTGATCTTCTTTGCTACTACGTTCATTATGCAAATGATTTTAATTACTTTAATACTAATTTTCTTGTAATTACCTATGGCTATATATAGTGTTACTCCATGCAGTGGTTCGTAAGGATATGAAGATAGATAATACAAATCAAAGTGAGGGATACAAAACCAAACGATATGATCCAAGAACACCGCCAACGCCACGAGGGAGCATGCGACATAGCATAGCCCTTCTTCCAATCCTGGATGGGGGATCAGTACTTGTAGGAATGACATAATGCTTATCCATGTTTCACACTTCGCGATCTACCACCACCTTACACTTGGTCCATGTTTACTAGTAACTTATATAAATGAGCAAAATAACTTAATAAACTTTTGTAGCGTTTGCTTTGGATGCTCAAATAAGAAAATTAACATTGTCTTATTTGTAGCTCGCAAGTACTATACACAGAGATAATTTAAGTGTTTGTAGGTTAACAAAAAATCAACTTTTATAAGATAAAATTCAAAGTAGAAACCTATACAGCATAGGATAAAATTGCAGAGTTTCTCTGGTATCTTTTACTTCCTTTATATGTAACTCTTAGTAAATGTTTCTTTCACAGTTTCACCTGCCTAACTTTACTTTTGAATCTTTTTATTTCTACCGTTATTGACACACACCTTCATCAATTTTACGCATTTACCCTCTTCAAGTTGCCTATAAAAGTCGAAGCCCCTTATATTCATGCAAATATCATATGTTTTTCATTTTTCTGTCTTCTTTTTATATCTCTTTAGATGAATTGTAAATCTTAGAAAGATGGGAAAGAGGGACTCGGAGATAGTTTGAGGAAGCGGTTGAAATAAGTGGTTTGGAACAAAATGATTTTCGACAACTATTGGTGTGCTAAATATTGTTCGAGACCACTTATTTCATCCTCTTCCTTATTCTAACACCGACTCCTTCTTATCTTATGAAGTTACTTGATTAAGGAAAAATTCTGTAAGTATTTAATTTTGCTTAAGTGGCTTGATAATTGAGACAATGTATATATTCATGTTTTGTATCATGGTGTTACATTGTCTTGAAGGTGTTTCAGGTAGGTATGCCTACACTGACTGATTCTATATAATTGAGTTGTCTAGTTCATACAAGCTATAAATAAACATTGACTCCAAACAAACCAACAACAAGGTTTGTAACAGAAGATCGCACACTTATGTTGAAATGAGCAAAAAGAAGATTTTAGTTAATGACTCGGTTAACTTTGGTTTTAGTGTTTTCTTAAGTCCAACCATATATGTTTAAAACGAGGAATTAGTGTCCACGCTTCATGGCGGGTTGCAAATTTACACATCATTTATAAAAGCTAAAATCTCAACAACATATGACAATACAAAAGTTTCATATGCAAGCATGGTGATATATTAGATCATAAATAATACAAAAGTTACATACACGCAAGCACGACTGATATTTACACACCTCATCAAAGTTATGAGACATTTTAATTTACAGCCCAACTTTACCACGCATGGTAACTTTGGATACCTTTAAATTTAATGACATGCACCTTCACTGAATTTACGCATTTACCCTTCTCCAAGTTGCCTATAAAGTTGAACCCCTGGTTTTAAAAGTATCATCTATTTTTGTCTTCTTTTACTATCTCTTACTAATATAAATCTTAGAAAGATGGGAAATAGGGACTCGGAGATAGTTCGAGGCGGTGAAATAGGTGCTTTGGAACAAAATGGATCTTGACAAGTATGATTCATTTAAATTTTGTTCCGAGGCCACCTATTTTAATTTCTTCCTTATTCCAACACCGACTCCCTTCACATCTATACGCACACCTACTCAGAATGACGCATGTAACCCTCTTCTAAGTCGCCTACAAAAATCGAACCTCTAATTCACATCATCTACTTTTTTTCTCTTCTTCATCTTTATTTGTTTCTTTGTCTTACTTTTTTAATCCTTTAATATGATTTGAATCTGGAAAAGATGGGAGATAAAGGATTGGGAGAGAAGTTTGAGGGAGTAGTTGAAATTGTTTGGATAGGTTTGGCTACTCGGACTGATTCAAGACATTGTAGTGTAGTTTATATTAGCTGATTTTTTTAGCTCATTAGTTTAGGTTGGTATATGTAAGTGTGGTTCTTTTTTAGCTCATTATTTTAATGACTTATTATCACCATTTCTTATCAAATGCTTTCTTGAAACAAGTTGGTTAAGATAGCTTTTTTTGTTTTGTAAACAAAAGGGTGTTTTTCTTTGGGATAATGGTCTCAAAATATATTTTTAACGTAAGGTGCCATTTGGTTTGCAGCAAGTGTCACAATGGATATAGGATTGATAGTTGGGTGGAGGGTATATGGGTATGATTTACCTAAAGAATGATGCCACTCTACTAGAATTTATCCCCCTTTATTAGAAGAAATTTGCAGCACCATAAAAAGATGTCTTTAACATATACAGAACACCAAAGCATATGAAGTCATCAACACAAGCATCACATACTACACCTAGAACAATGGTGAATACTAAACTGCAAAGCCAAGAATCTTCGAACTAGTTTGGTTTTTCGAACAGACCTTCCAACTAGTTGGATGAAAATTTATGGCCTGAAAGAGGACCAATCAAGCCCCTCCATTTCTTTTAAGAAAACCCGTTGAGCAAACTATTTGTTTTTGCCACAAAAGACTTCAATTCCTTCTTTGATCGAGCTTCACCATCTCAAGATCAACAAACAACAGGAACCCAAATAAAGTTTAAAAATTTCAAGAAACAATATATATTAAGAAGTGTAAAGCATTTGTCACAGAAAATATATTAAAAGAACTAATTTGGCGTCATCTCAACTACCCGTATTTGCCATTTAACTATATAATAAGAGGATACGGTATCGTGGCGCCGGACGAGAGCCAATCCGAGGTGTCGACCAAAATGGCGCCGCCATTCCCAAGTTACCACTGTGATCCCCTCACCCCCGCCCCCCATGCGCCATTTCAAATGTGAGTGCACTTGCGTGCGCCATTTTGAACTCTTTTTATCTAGCTTTATTTTATTATTTTTATTTTATTTTATTTATTTATTTATTTTTATTTTTTTGTAAAGAGTTAGACTTTTTATTTTAATCGGGTAGGGTGGATTTCAAAAGAGGTGAAATGATTTGAGCCACTAATGAAGATGTATTTTGGTAGGTAAATTTCAAATATGAAATGCTGAAGTGATAATGAGGTAACAAAACGGCTTGAGCCACCACAACTGATGCTCTAAGTGTTTATTTGTCACTCAACATTGCCATGTCTACTTTTGACACTTATTGAGTTGACATGGGTAATATTTTATTATTCTCAAGATCCATAAGAGTATTGATTATCCGTAAGAATTTTTCGGCTAAAGGAGTATATTTATGTCAAAGACATATAAAGAGATCAAATTTGTTTTTGCTGAACCCCACCAAGACCCGACCAGATCTAAGCTCCATGCAGCGGTGAAACTTAGCCACAACAACGCCGAGTAAGGTGGGCCGAACATTTTTAGTTGCCATTATGTATCCTCTTAGTAGATTCTTTACTGGTGTCACGTGCCGCATAGAGGTGCCACATCTCACCATGTAGCACCTCCACCGTGCTACGAGATTAATCCATAAATTAACGGCATTGTATTATTGTTATTTGTTACTCTTGTAGCATTTTTCATACACCCTAAGTGCGACAAGCGGGTGGACCGTTTCCAGAATTTTATTAAGAATGAATTTATCGTAAAGAAAATGGTCAAATGGTCGAATATGATCATTTGGTAACTATCCCAAACTTAATGACATGGCGACTTCCTTCGCCTTTTACATCATTATGCAAAAGAAAACTAATCTTAGACTATAAATTTCATGAATGAATCTTTTCATCTAATATTCACACATTTAAAGCTACCCATAAGAGCATGCACAATAATAACACCATAACATCAATAACACCGTCCACGTCGGCCACATCGACTTTAACATTTCACCTTAACATCCCCAAAAACACCACAACAATAACATCCCAATAACATTTCATATTTTCAATTTCAACCCTAAACTAAAACAAACACTTCATTTACTAAACTAAACATAACATTAAATTTGAAAACATATTACAATCTGAAATTAAAAAATACATCGAAAAAAATTTACAACAAATAACAAAACACACATAAATTAAACGTTACAACATAAAGGAAATGACAACGAAAAAAAAAAACAAAACATAGCAAATACTTATTCATCATCGCCGCTCTCTTGTTGTTGTCCATGTCGTTCAAGATTCTTACGCCAAACATGCTCCATAAGGTCATGTTGGAGTAGGGTATGCGTTTGCCTGTCGTGTATTTCTTTTGCCTTACGACTGTGAGTATCACATCTGTCGACCAATCTTCGTTGCCTCAAATTTGCTGACGGATCCACCCACACTTCGTTATAGTCACGTAATGCAAATTTTTGATCTTTTATAATCATGTTATGCAAAATAATGCAAGAATACATGATTCTACGTATCGTGGCAATTTCCCATTGACGTGCCGGTTGTTGTAGTATACCCCAACGGCCTTGAAGCACACCAAAAGCACGTTCAATATCCTTTCGGACACTTTCTTGTCTCCTTTTAAAGTACACATGTTTTTCGTCAGTTGTTGCCGCGAAGGATTTGACGAAAGTTGCCCACTATGGCATCCGCCAAGTAATACCCCTGTTCATACCTAGTTCCGTTGACCATATAAGGTGCTTGTTAATACAAATAAGCCGTAAAAACGTTTATTTATACTTTACGATCTTCTAATGTTTTGTCGATAACAAACGTAAAATCATTTTAACGAAACAAATAAAATACGTAAATGGTTTGAACTAATAGTATCTAACATATTCACATTTTCACATAAAACACTAAAAACAAGTATAAGTGATTTTATGATTTAATATTACATATGTACAACAACTAATGTTTACATATTTGGATAAAATATACACATAACTAGTATGTAATATATTGGGTAATATAAAATGGGTAGAAACTTAAGTATCATAACCCATTGGGCAAATACATTGAAAGTAGTTGGGTACAACCCAAAGCCCATGACCCATGGTGCTTGACCCATAACCCATTGCATGACATCATGCTTATATCATACATGGATAATATCCATAACCCATGGATCAACCCATACCCAAGTGACCAAGTACATTGCACTCAAAAGATACATTGTATCTAGCTAAAGATCCATGGTTCAACCCATGACCCATGACCCATAACCAAAATACCCATGGGTAAAAGGGAGCGTCCCACGGATCCCTAGCTTAACGCTAGACGGATCCCTTGTGGAAGGGATCCGTGAGATCCGGGGAACAGTAGATTTTTTCTTATATAAATAGTGAGACATTTCCTCATTGTTTCTCAACTCTTTCTAACACACTTTCTCCTTGAGTTAAAAACTCACTAACCTCAGATCCAAGAGATCTATGTTTGTAGTTTTGTTTTTGTGTGATCTTCTAGGTTCCTCTTAAAGGCAAGATCACCACCTTTGAAGTCGAGCAAGCTCAAGTCCATGAGGTGCCATGCTTCCCCATCATCAAGGCTACTGAAGTCTTCTTGTTGATGATTCCTTTCTTTCTTCAAAGAAGTGTAGTGTTGAAGACATTAGTGAAAGATGTCTCAAGTGTCAAGACGAAGATATTAGTGAAGGGTATCTATCGTATATATCATAAGCACTTGTGGTAGGTTCTTAGAAGTCAAGACTAGAAGCATTAGTGAAAGGTGCTTAGAAGTCAAGACACAAGACATTAGGGAAGGGTGTCTTGTAGATCTAGTCAAAGGCATTAGTGAAAGTTGCCTTAGATGTACATTCGATATGGTGTGTTTCGATGTACAAGATAGACTAGTATTAGATCCAAGGATATTGATATCCTTGATGATGTTGTAAAGGAGTAGATCTCCTTTGGGATTAGTCGTTGGTGTAGTGTGGTAGTAGTTCCTCCATTGCAATGGAACTAGGTACTTAGCCTAGTACCTAATAAAGGGTAGGCGACGTTGTGAAGGTGTAGTTCAACTTGGAGTGAAAGAACTAGGTACTTAGCCTAGTACCTCATAAAGGGTAGGCGACGTTGTGTAGGTGTGGTTCACTTTGGAGTGAAAGAACCCGGTGGTTAGCCTAGCACCGGAAAAATGGTAGGCGACGTTGTGAAGGCTTCTCCGCCATAAAGAGATTAGTACAAGGACCAAAATAGACATTTTTAAATTTCCAAGGACTATTTTTGCCAATTTTGAAACTTGAAGGACCAAGCTTGTAATTTCTCAAAACTTTTGACATTTTTCACCAAAGGACTAATTATGACAAGTTATGATTTTAAAAGGACCTTTGGTGACTTTTCTTTGAAATAAGTGCTCGGGGACTATTTCGACAATTTTGAAACTTGGGGGTAAAGCGCCAATTATGCAAACTTAGCTCATTTTCATCGATTTTAAACATTTTGCATCGAAACATATAAATGCAATTTTGAGATATTTTCGATATTTTGATGCATTACGAGCATTTTAAATGTTTTGCGGTTCGAATTAACCAAAAATGATGAGTATTTACACTCATCACTCATATTATAGGAGAAATAAAGGCTTGTGGTCCCGTATTTCTCGTTACATGTATCCATTTGAGAGATATGGGTTTCTCAAAAGGGTATGTAAGAAACCGATCTCGGTAGGAAGGAAGTATTATTGAAGGATATGTTTGGAGGAGGTTGTTAGTTTTGTACAAGTTATATCGATGGCATACCGGATATAGGCGTTCTGAATCTCGACACGAGGGTAGACTTGAAGGAAAGGGACAATTGGGCGCAATGATGTCACACCAAACAACCATGATTTGGATCAAGCACACTTTCTGCTTTTGCGAACATGACATCTATCGCACCTTATATACGAGCACATGTCATTTTAAATAGTAATAATAGTCGTCAAGGCCTACAATGGTTAAGCGAGCACAAACGAACATTTTCAAAGCGGTTGAGAGATCTTGTAAAGGCGAGATACCCGGATGTTGAAGTGAAGTAATGCAATTGGCGTCCGTCCGCGACGTGTTTTCCATTATCAAGGATACGAAATTAATGGATATCGTTTTACACCAAAGAACAAGATGAAAAGTACCGTTCAAAATAGTGGAGTGGCGTTAGTTGCAACAACAATGATAATTCAAGATTGTCGGTATAAAAGAGTCATATTATGGTGTCATTGAAGAAATTTGGTAATTGGATTACAATACGTTCTTTGTACCTCTCTTCAAATGTAGATGGGTCGATAACTTAAGAGGTGTTAAAGTTGACAAGGATGGTATCACATGTGTCAACCTTTCTACAAATAGCTATTCGTCTGATCCATTTATTCTAGCCAAACAAGCTACCCAAATATTCTATGTTGAGGACTCAAGTGATATGAGATGGAACATTGTCATGCATGGAAAACGACGTATTGTTGGTGTTGAGAATGTTGTGGGCGAGGGCAGTATAATCGGTTTGAAGAGCTACCTCCATTCTCTATTGGCATTCAATCTTTCGATGAAGTTTTAGATGATACCACTTACCTTAGATCCGACCACCAAGAAGGGTGCGAGGTGAGGATTGACAAACTTCACACATCCATAGGTAACGAAACATTATTCGTAACATTTATTTAATAATTTATTAAATATTCAAATAATTTATTTACGAACATTATTTTCTTTTAATTTTGCAGGAACAACATGCAAACTTCAAGAAAAGCCGAAGATATATGCGACTTTATTTGGTCATTTTGTATTAGTTATTTGATTTGTTCGGTTTGAAGTGTTGTAAATCTTTTGTCGCAAGGATAATTATATTCATTTTGTTAATTTGATGTGATTTGCACATATTGGTGCATTTACTTCGACCAATGTTTTGAAAAACGTGTTTTTAATCGATCCGGTCGAGTCACCGGTTCAACCGCCGGTCAACCCAGTTTTCTATTAAAAAAAACTATTTTTATCAACCATGTCCACTCCCGGTTGAACCGGTTTGACCACCGGGTCAACACGATTTTCTATAAAAAAATGATAAAACCAAACCTGATCGGGTTTCAAAAATTAGGTTGACCCGACGGTCAAACCGGTAACCCAATGACTCGAACGGGTAGATTAATTAAATAAACTATCTATTTCCCAAAAATCACCAAAATAATTTTAGCGGGATACATATTTTCATTTGCCGCTTCACCAAAATTTAGACACAAAACCCTATACCATTTGCCGATCTTTTTAATGCTTTCTAACCGCTCTTTTTAGTCTTTTTTGTAGTGGTGTTATGTCCTCTAAATCAAATTCCTTCACAACAAAATTGTCCAAGTACTTATCAACCTCAATAGTTCTTGAAGTTGATTTTTAATCTAACATTGTTGTATCGATCATAATATGGGCTTTTTCGATTCTTTTGAGAATCGCAATTAAATCGGACATACAAAAACCACCCCATAACTTAAACATAATTATTTTTATTACTGCAGGTTTGTTTTGATATTAGTTTTTTTCTAATTACTTTCTGGGCTATAGCTTGTTACTCCGTACCCAGTAAAGATAACAAGATAAATTACAAAGATCATAGTGGGGATACATAACCAAACGATATGATCCAAGAGCACTACAGATGCCACGGCCCACGAGAGAACATGTGACATGGCATCCGATCCTGAGTTGAGCTCGATCGCCACCATCAGCTTAAAACTTTGATTTTCTATGAAAGTGTCACAATTCTCAATTTTCGGTCATTTCTTAAATTAAATATGCATCATGATTAGTTCATTCATGATTTTTCATTTCACATTAAACGCGTAAATTTATATTAAATAAACATGATCGCGTGAGTTATTATTTTAAATATTTAATCCGTTACTTTAAAAAATGATCCCGACATATTTTTATACTTACATTTAGTTGTAAAAACTATATTTTGAGTTTAACTAGTGTTCTAAATTTATTTTGTATATAAATCGTTAAAGTTATATTATTACGACGTTTTTCTTAAAAACTACTCGATAATTATTTTATCACTCAAATTTCACAAGGAATGTATTTTTACAATTTTTATTATCTCATTACATTCTATTTTGATCTATTAAAAACCTACTTGTACCAAAAAGTTTCCATTTACCTTACAAGTTACATTTTCCTACATATATACTTACACTTTCCTACAATTATTCAAGTAAAAGTTATACACAACATTTAAAAAAAAAATAATAATAATAAAATTTTGGAAACACCTCCCCCTAAAAACCGGCCAAGGGGGAGGGATTGCATTTATTGAAGTTGAAAAATTTTTCTTGGTTATATAGAACCACACTCCATGTAAATATCTCATTCATTCAATCTTATTTTCAAGTCAAGTAAACTTCATTTTCTCTCTTTGGTTTCTCCTTCATCAAACCGGCCATATAGGTGTTTTTTAAAGGGATCATCAATTTTTTCTCAAGATTCAAGCATTAACAATCTAGATAATACTCTTTATTAGGTTTTGAAATAAAAACCAAGAGTGTTTAGGATTAACCTTGGTTCTTTGCACCTCATCATAGTACTTGTAAGCATGTTTCTTTCATTTTTCATGTTTCCTTATCATCTCATATCCATCTCTTCATTTTTGGAGCAAGCATGCAAGACTTGTGTTGTTTATACCATTTTTACATGATTTTAGAGTTATATATATATAAAGGTCATCCTATAATTATCCCTTTGGTATACTTTGGTCTTGATGATGATTAGGAACCCATGACACCCTAAGAAGGTGTATGGTAGGATTAGATTAGTTTTGGAGTTGATTTGAAGGGATTAGAATAGGTTTTGTCCGAGAAAACTATTTTCGATACGTATAAAATATGTTCTGTCCTTGTTTTGATTTTCTGGAAAAACCGACAGTAGGCACGACCTTTTGGCCTTGATATTTAGAAAATATACTTTAAAAGCGAATCCGTGGCGCTTGAGCGGAATAAAGCGGAGTTATAACGAAGAAGTTATGGATTTTACAAGTTTGGCGACGAAATATATATTTTTCGAAATTTCACAAGCTATTTTTACATTGTTCGAGTC
This sequence comes from Chrysanthemum lavandulifolium, assembly GCA_022545495.1. Taxonomy (NCBI): domain Eukaryota; kingdom Viridiplantae; phylum Streptophyta; class Magnoliopsida; order Asterales; family Asteraceae; genus Chrysanthemum; species Chrysanthemum lavandulifolium. The sequence continues at coordinate 116,748,997 of CM040246.1, read as the reverse complement.
AAAAGCGAGCCTTAAGCTTCACAAATTATTTCGACTTATCAAAATATATTAGTATACTTCGATCACGAAGCTAAGGACGTATTATCGTGAAAGCGGTTTGAAACGACAAAGATATGCACGTTTTCATAAAATTGCCGTAACTATTATTTTCGAAAAACTATATTACTTTTTACGATACAAGAGTTACGGTGGTATAACGACCATATTGGAGGCTGTTTTAACTATGATGTGGAACTTTTGGGCGAAATGTCTTCTAGTAAAATCAAGATCACGAGCATATTTTTCAAAGCGACAAGCCGTTTGTATAGCGGAGTTGTAATAAATTAATTACGGATGTTTAAACTTGGCGAAACTCACTTTTTACATAACAATTAGCCAAAATCACCATCTTTAACCCTTATTATCTTTATGTTCGAGACCTTTATGACGAAAACTCCTGAACTGAAACTTCTAGATTTCGATACAAACTTTCCAAAACCGTCGAGTTCGTTCTCTAACGATCGACGTACACCATTTTACGACTAGTTTTTCGGAGCCATTTTTGTTAATTTCATGAAAATTTCCGACGACATTGTTTTGCGACGAAAAGTGAAAATTACACCATAAATCATTATAAAACCATTGTAAGATGACATTTTGACGTAAATACTTGTAAAGTCATTTTTGAAGGGTCAAGACGTCAAAAGAGTATTTTTCGACGAAAAGTAATATTTTCAAAACTCGCAAATGGTATAAATAACATACGAAATGCATGCATAACATTTCATTGCAACTCATTACATATCATATCATTGGTAATAGGTCCAGATTATAGCATCACATTATACCTCAGTGTACTCACTCTTGTCATCACACCAGTTTACCAAGTGAGTAATCACAACCCCCCTTTTTCCGTTTTTACTATATTTTGGGGCGAAATGCATGAACCTTTCTTGAGCTAAATTGTTTACTACTTTTATTAACTAGTTTGACTAGAACTTGTGAACTCGAATTTAATCCTTGAACTTAATTACGAACCTATTACTTATTTGAACTTATTGAACCGTACATGCTATGACCCTAAAAGTCTCGCCTTATTGGTGGAGCGTACAAAGTCTCCCATGTTCGGAGCATCACTATAAAGTCTCCCATGTTCGGAGCATCAACTTAAAGCCTCCCCGGTCCGGAGCAGAATGTCTCCCTATGGGAACGGAGCATTTTCAATTTAAGTCTCCCCTGTTCGAGCAGTGCAAAGTCTCCCATGTTCGGAGCATCTCTGAATTATTATATTCGTGGTACTATATTGTGAACTATTATGACCGCTTATACTTGACCACTTGATACGCTATATTTTTGTGCAATGGGTTGTAAACACACAGGTTGCAAGTTTTGTATGGGCGGAACTTGGAACTGAGTGGATTTACAAAGCCTTTGCTTTGGGATCTATTTTCGTCGACCGATAGTTTTGATTATTTCATTCGAGTTTTCTTATTTTGCTAAACGTGTTTACTCACCAACTATTTTCATAGTTGACCCGTTTTTCTCTCATGCATTTCAGGTGATCGTTAGTAAGCTTTTTCTACCAGGTCTTGCATAATGAAGTTTTCACTTGTCACTACAAATCATTATGTAATAGAACTCAATATTTTGGGAATTAAACTTTGTAATATATTTGCCGATGACGGCTAAACTGGTATTGTAATGGTGTATTCCTCCTTTTAAATATTAATGTTGGCATGTTCTATTATCTTGTGCTTATGTTCCCTTCCGTTACACCTCGTGTTTCCGCCTCCGGCGAGGGTGTGACAGATGAATGTCACAATTCTCAATTTCCGGTCATTTCTTAAATTAAATATGCATCATGATTAGTTCATTCATGATTTTTCATTTCACATTAAACGCGTAAATTTATATTAAATAAACGTGATCGCGTGAGTTATTATTTTAAATATTTAATCCGTTACTTTCAAAAATGATCCCGACATATTTTTATACTTACATTTAGTTGTAAAAACTATATTTTGAGTTTAACTAGTGTTCTAAATTTATTTTGTATATAAATCGTTAAAGTTATATTATTACGACGTTTTTCTTAAAAACTACTCGATAATTATTTTATCACTCAAATTTCACAAGGAATGTATTTTTACAATTTTTATTATCTCATTACATTCTATTTTGATCTATTAAAAACCTACTTGTACCAAAAAGTTTCCATTTACCTTACAAGTTACATTTTCCTACATATATACTTACACTTTCCTACAATTATTCAAGTAAAAGTTATACACAACATTTTTAAAAAAAATATATATATAAAATTTTGGAAACACCTCCCCCTAAAAACCGGCCAAGGGGGAGGGATTGCATTTATTGAAGTTGAAAAATTTTTCTTGGTTATATAGAACCACACTCCATGTAAATATCTCATTCATTCAATCTTATTTTCAAGTCAAGTAAACTTCATTTTCTCTCTTTGGTTTCTCCTTCATCAAACTGGCCATATAGGTGTTTTTTAAAGGGATCATCAATTTTTTCTCAAGATTCAAGCATTAACAATCTAGATAATACTCTTTATTAGGTTTTGAAATAAAAACCAAGAGTGTTTAGGATTAACCTTGGTTCTTTGCACCTCATCATAGTACTTGTAAGCATGTTTCTTTCATTTTTCATGTTTCCTTATCATCTCATATCCATCTCTTCATTTTGGAGCAAGCATGCAAGACTTGTGTTGTTTATACCATTTTTACATGATTTTAGAGTTATATATATATAAAGGTCATCCTATAATTATCCCTTTGGTATACTTTGGTCTTGATGATGATTAGGAACCCATGACACCCTAAGAAGGTGTATGGTAGGATTAGATTAGTTTTGGAGTTGATTTGAAGGGATTAGAATAGGTTTTGTCCGAGAAAAACTATTTTCGATACGTATAAAATATGTTCTGTCCTTGTTTTGATTTTCTGGAAAAACCGACAGTAGGCACGACCTTTTGGCCTTGATATTTAGAAAATATACTTTAAAACGAATCCGTGGCGCTTGAGCGGAATAAAGCGGAGTTATAACGAAGAAGTTATGGATTTTACAAGTTTGGCGACGAAATATATATTTTCGAAATTTCACAAGCTATTTTTACATTGTTCGAGTCAAAACAGCCTTAAGCTTCACAAATTATTTCGACTTATCAAAATATATTAGTATACTTGATACGAAGCTAAGGGCGTATTATCGTGAAAGCGGTTTGAAGCGACAAAGATATGCACGTTTTCATAAAATTGCCGTAACTATTATTTTACGAAAAACTATATTACTTTTACGATACAAGAGTTACGGTGGTATGTGACCATATTGGAGCTGTTTTAACTATGATGTGGAACTTTTGGAGCGAAATGTCTTCTAGTAAAATCAAGATCACCGAGCATATTTTTCAAAGCGACAAGCCGTTTGTATAGCGGAGTTGTAATAAATTAATTACGGATGTTTAAACTTGGCGAAACTCACTTTTACATAACAATTAGCCAAAATCACCATCTTTAACCCTTATTATCTTTATGTTCGAGACCTTTATGGCGAAAACTCTGAATGAAACTTCTAGATTTCGATACAAACTTTCCAAAACCGTCGAGTTCGTTCTCTAACGATCGACGTACACCATTTTACGACTAGTTTTGGACCATTTTGTTAATTTCATGAAAATTTCCGACGACATTGTTTTCGACGAAAAGTGAAAATTACACCATAAATCATTATAAAACCATTGTAAGATGACATTTTGCGTAAATACTTGTAAAGTCATTTTGAAGGGTCAAGGCGTCAAAGAGTATTTTTAAAAGTAATATTTTCAAAACTCGCAAATGGTATAAATAACATCTGAAATGCATGCATAACATTTCATTGCAACTCATTACATATCATATCATTGGTAATAGGTCCAGTTATAGCATCACATTATACCTCGATTGTACTCACTCTTGTCATCACACAGTTTACCAAGTGAGTAATCACAACCCCCTTTTCCGTTTTACTATATTTTGGGGCGAAATGCATGAACCTTTCTTGAGCTAAATTGTTTACTACTTTTATTAACTAGTTTGACTAGAACTTGTGAACTCGAATTTAATCCTTGAACTTAATTACGAACCTATTACTTATTTGAACTTATTGAACCGTACATGCTATGACCCTAAAAGTCTCGCCTTATTGGTGGAGCGTACAAAGTCTCCCATGTTCGAACATCACTATAAAGTCTCCCATGTTCGGACATCAACTTAAAGGCTCCCGGTCCGGGCAGAATGTCTCCCTATGGGAGCGGAGCATTTTCAATTTAAGTCTCCCCTGTTCGGAGCAGTGCAAAGTCTCCCATGTTCGGAGCATCTCTGAATTATTATATTCGTGGTACTATATTGTGAACTATTATGACCGCTTATACTTGACCACTTGATACGCTATATTTATGTGCAATGGGTTGTAAACACACAGGTTGCAAGTTTTGTATGGGCGGAACTTGGAACTGAGTGGATTTACAAAGCCTTTGCTTTGGGATCTATTTTCGTCGACCGATAGTTTTGATTATTTCATTCGAGTTTTCTTATTTTGCTAAACGTGTTTACTCACCAACTATTTTCATAGTTGACCCGTTTTTCTCTCATGCATTTGGTGATCGTTAGTAAGCTTTTTCTACTGGTCTTGCATAATGAAGTTTTCACTTGTCACTACAAATCATTATGTAATAGAACTCAATATTTTGGGAATTAAACTTTGTAATATATTTGCCGATGACGGCTAAACTGGTATTGTAATGGTGTATTCCTCCTTTTAAATATTAATGTTGGCATGTTCTATTATCTTGTGCTTATGTTCCCTTCCGTTACACCTCGTGTTTCCGCCTCCGGCGAGGGTGTGACAGAAAGATCTTAATATATGTGTAAACTGTTGTGTATATTATCTTCATGTATTTACTATGAACTAGCAGGGTACCCGCGCGTTGCGGCGGCGGGTACCCTGTAACTAAATTTTTTAGCGAGTAATTTTTTTAGATTATACATTTTCAATGATTATAACTTTACGGGTGATGAGAATTTCATATTGACATAACTTTGATTGTTGTATTCGAGTGGTAGATCTTGTTCGGAGTTGGGTTTTTAGATGTTGAGGTTATGTTGGTAACGTGAGGCGTATAAGAGAGGTTGTTTTATTTGTGATTATAGTTCACTGTTGTGAAACGTGAGTATAAGTTTTAGCTCACAGAAATAGCTAATAATGGTCGGCTTTTGGTGGTGCTCGGCTCATGGTAAGCGAGCATATTTTTAGAGAAAGTGAAGATTGAAGATGAGAAAGTGAAGATGGCTTTGTTTTTTTTTTAGTTTTAAGAGTGGTGTAATTTATATGAATATTAGAGCGTTGTTACAAGTTTATAGTTAATATAATTGAATGACATTTAATTTTTTGGATTGATAAGTTTATAGAATTGAAGATATTTAATTTTCTAGGCCGTTACAAGTTTATGTAATTTAAAACATTTAATTTTTTTTTCTTTAACTTTAATTATGTGTATGATACAAGCTTTGTAAAACAGTATTTCCATTATAAGAAATTTGTTGAATCTTAATTTTTAAGCCTTCTAATAATAGAATGTCCCAAATGTTTTATATAGTAGTATAGATAGAAGGAGTTCAATCCTTAGTGACACTCTTATATTCGAATATTAGGAATGCTAATGTACTAATGTGAAATTCAATCGTCTCGACATTTCATTTATGCATCAGTTTGTTGTTTGTTATGAGTTTGTTTTAAGTTAATCAAGATTACACTTAAATGGGGGAGGATTGTTGGTGATTTTGCATCACCGATATTATTTAAGTGTAATGGATTGACTTAGTTGACCAATGTGTAATTATGATAAATGTTCAACAAGTCGGGGTTGTGCGGAGTGCACACTTGTAAGACGTTATTATGATTATCATTCGGGGTGAAGCCCGAATAGCGAGTCTGAAGCGCGCCACAGGTGAAATCGGTGGCACTATTCTGGTATAAAGTGTTATGTTAAAAACGCACTAAAAAATAAAATTTTCGGTTATTTACCCCTTATTTTAACTGTCTCGGTGGTTATTATAACTGCCATAGCAGTTATAACCGACAGTTAGTTTTGGTCATATGCATGCATTATTCTGGTTCGTTTTTCATAACATTCAAAAACATATTCTCAAGTTTAAAATCTGAGTTTTGTCCGATTTGAGATTTCGGTAAATCTACCGAAATACTTCAATCTGAAAGTGTTTACACGACTCTCAGATTACTTACTGTGTTCCAAATTTCCTAACAATCGGCATAGTGAAAAGTTGTCGTCGGGACAGTAAGCCCCAACGGGGCGCATCCACGACTAAGCATTGTCAACGTCATGTCGTTGAGACAAAAACATGCCGACATCATATCGTCGGCACGATTCAAAAAATGTCGCCAAGTGGTATTTATACTAGTGACATTCGGTTTCCATATTTTTCTTTATTTCCCATTTTCTTTATCTCTATTTTCAAATTGTCTTCTTTAATTACTCAATTAGCTTTCCACCAATACAAGTGATAAAGATTCATAATATAACAAAAGAACCAAAATATCACAAAAAATAGATAAATTATCATTTCTCAGTTGAAAAAGAGATATTATGCAAACTGAGTTTTAAAACTTAATCAAAGATTTTACATTACGAAGTTAGTAAGCTAAGTTTAGTATAAATGACTTTTTGCGCAAATAATGCTAATCCATGTTCTGCACAACCATTATGTGGCGGAATGCTAATCTATGTTCCACACGGCCACATAAGTGGCGGAGCTCGCGATCAACCACCATCTTACACTTGGTCTGTGTTTACATAGTTAGCAAGGTAACTTTTGTAGCGTTTACTTTGGTTGCTCAAATAAGAAAATTAGCATTGTCTCATTTGTTGCTTGCACGTACACAGAGATTAAAGTGCTTGTAGGATAATAAAAATAATAATAATAATAATAATAAATAAATAAATAAAATAATATTTTATAAGATAATTAAAATTCAAAGTAGAAACCTACACTGTATAGTGCAGAGTATCTTTGATATCTTTTACTTCCCTTCATATGTAACTCATAGTAAATGTTTCTTTCACAGTTTCACCTGCCCAAGATTACTTTTGTATCTTTTTATTTCTACCGTTAATGACACACACCTTCCTCAAATTGACGCATTTACCCCTCCCCTCTTCAAATTGCCTAAAAGTCGAACCCCCTTATATTCATGCAAATATCATCTGTTTTTCACTTTTCTGTCTTCTTTTTATATCTCTTTAGATGTATTGTGAATCTTAGAAAGATGGGAAATAGGGACTCGGAGATAGTTTAAGGAAGCGGTTGAAATAAGTGGTTTGGAACAGAAATGATTGCCGACAATATAATTGTTGTGCTGAAATTTGTTCCAAGACCACCTGTTTCAGCTTCTTCCTTATTCTAACACCGACTCCCTTCTTATCTTATGATGCAGTTACATGATTTAAGAAAATATGGCAAGTCTTGAAAGTCGTATATTTATCTTTATGTATTGCTGTTTTACATTTGGGTTTGAAAGTTTTTTGGATAGGTTTGGCTACTCGGACTGATTCTAGATATTGTAGTGTAGTTCATATTAACTGATTTTTAGCTCATTAGTTTAGGTTGGTATATGTAAGTGTGGCTCTTTTTTATTTAGAGTGAACGCTCATAAGTGAGCTTGAACACACCCTCAGGCACCAAACAAACCAGCAACAAGGTCTGTAACAAAAGCTCGCACATTTATTTTGTCGTTATCTAAGCCCGACAAGAAAATCATTGATTTTTAACTGCTCTCAATGTTAGATGGGACTATGAGAGCATGACGAAAACATACTTCATTTTGTATCACACACTCCAAACATCAAAGAGAACTGCAACTAAAGTGACAGTATATTGCAAATTTTGGGTGTCAAGGGACACGGGGATGACCTGGTTAGGCCGCTTACATCTGAGTCAAAGACTCGCTTTTTCGGGTAACCTGAACCGGGAAACTTCAACCGTTTTATTGTGTCTTGAAGAGCATTTTATAAGAAATGGTTACAAAAAGTTAGCAGTATGAAATTCACCAAATAAACACTATTCAGTCTTATCTTGTCCTTTAAAACTTCATAAGATTTTATGGGATTCTTACGAGTCGTTGGGTGATAGAAGAAGAAATAAACACAATCACAAATTAAATTCACTACCACAAATCAAATAAACACCATTACACATTCATCTCAAAGGGTGTAGTGGTGTTTATTTAAATGTTTCATCTAAGTCGGGTATTTATGTTAAAATGAGCTAAAAGAAGGCTTTTGTATATGACTCATTTAACTTTGGTTTTAGTGAGTCCAGCCATATATTTCAATAAGAAGTAGATAAGCAGTAAAGTACAAAAAATAAGTAATCCGATCCATAACAACCCATTAGTACTTGTAGGCTGATGTGCAGCAAAGCAAAAATAATAAGTGATCCAAAACACCCCTTTTTTACTTGTAGGTTGATTTGCAGGTCATGTTTAGGAAATATAAGTTTCGAATTTAAGTTTACAGCTTTGAATTTGAGTTACTTTCCCTTATTGAGTTGGTAAACATCGACTTCATTCTTTGCTAAGCAGATATGACAAGCTATAATTATTTTTAGCACTTTGCAGAAAAAGCTTACACTTTTTCATACAAGAAGTCCTCATTCAAGCTTGCTGACATGCCTTCAAAAAGAAACTTTTCAGCCTAAATCCTAGATAAACAAAACTCTATGCTTGCTAAAAAAGGAAATAAAGCTAAAGCCCGATCACAATGCAACAGGATATGGTATGTGGTCTCGATCACAGTACAACAAAACTCTAGGCTTGTTCTAATACTTGTTTTATTATAATTACATCTGGGCTGATATATTGAGATAATTAATGCAGATTAAAGTGGGGTACGGAACCAAGCGATATGATCCAAGAGCACCATAAACGCCATGAGGAAGATGCGACATGGCATGATTCCACCTGAGTCGTGCTTGGCACCAGACCACCAGCTTATACTTGGTCTATGTTTACATGCTTCAAAGATGTATAAATGAGGCTTGATAAGCTTTTGTGGCGTTTGATTTAAAGGCTCAAGAAACACAAATAGCATTGTCGGATTAGTGGCTCGTGCACACAAAGATTTAAATGTTTGTAGGTTAACAAAAATTCAAATGTTTAAAGATAATAAAAATCAAAAGTAGAAACATATACTCCATAGAATAAAGTTGCAGAGAATTTTGATATCTAAAATATGTTTATACATGCAGAATGTTTATTACTTGCCCAACTTTACCGATGTAAATTTTAGAGTAAATTAAATGGATGGTCCTTGTGATTTGCTCAAAGTTTCACCCATAATCCCTAAAAGTTTAAAATTGCATAGATAGTCCCTATCTCTGCATAAAATAACATTTATGGTCCATTTTTTAACTGGTGTACGTTAAGAGCAGCGGGTACCCAACATTTTCACTAGTGTTATCCCGGAAAATTTTAGAGTAAATTAAATGGACGTAGCCACGGTACCGTGGCTTGCGTTTTCGCGTCCTGAGCCGTCGTGACCAACCCACATCGTTCCGGAAAGCGCAACTGGACGGCGCCACATGGGTAACGTGCCTCGCTTTTTCCTTTTTTTTTTTTTTTTTTTTTTCAAATTGTATACAAGTTTATGGGTCAAGTGTAGCAGGAAGAAACCAAACAAGTGTTTGTGTGTAGTTCGTTTAGTGTTTTGGGCAGAATTTTGTTTAAGGATTTTGTTGGTAGCTGAGTTTGGTTATTAGAGAAAGATGGATGGCTGCGTTTTGTGGAGTGAAACTAAGTTAGGTTTGAGACAAATTAGGGTGAAGGGTGTTACATATATAACTAGGGTTTGTGTAAGGCTTGGTTATTAAATTTGGGCTAAGAAACTTATTCTATGTAAATTTTGGCTATACAGTGCAAACAAGTTCCTTGACATAATTAAATTTGGGCTAAGAAACTTATTCTATCTAAATTTTGGTTACGTAGTGCAAACAAGTTTTTGACATAGTAATATAATTTTACTGTAATATTTTTTTAATTTTATTTGAATTATTATGTGATGGTTTTTAGATCATTAAATATTGAACGAATCCGGCTCGAACAATTTGGACCAAACTAGTTTAGCTTATGTGTTTTTTTTTATGTGTTGTTTTTATTAAATGTGTTGGTTTATTTAAATAAATGAAAGTAAATAAAAATGTGGGGTCCGATATACCTGGCCGGTGTTGTAGGAGGAAAGGGTGTTTTGGTGTTGTAGTGAATCACGATGTTATGGGAAAAGGTGTTGTATCGGCACATTTTCTCATATCAACCTTTCTCATAACATGCATGCATGGCACCACAGGTGCCTTATGTTTAAGTGAACTCCGTTATCATTTACATTAGGTTAAAGACCGTTGCATCGCTTATCCTTTATAATAACGGCCGTTTATAATTTAATTTTTTTTACTTTAGATACGTTTTCTTTTGTTTTTATCCGTTTTCTTACGTTTTCATCAGTTTTTATACGTTTTTATCCGTTTTCATCCGTTTTTAATACAAGTTTATTAAATTAGCTTGACATATAAAATAAAGTATGAAATAAACTACACCAGATATTAAATTAGCTTGACATATAAAAAGTAAATGTCAGGGATCTAGCAAAAAAAATGATGCTATCTTTTACCAAAGATGGCCATTTAGCTAAAAAAAACTAGAGGTGGCAAATGGGTCGGGTCGGGTCGGTTTGGGTCATGGGTCAAATGGTTTATGGGTCAAATGGGTCATGGGTCAAACGGGTCATACTATAAGAATGGGTTGAATGGGTCATGGGTCAAACGGGTTGGGTCGGGTTGGGTCGGGTCGACTCGTTACATTTCCACCTGTAATCATGCTACTATAGTATGTTTCGTCCGTTTTTATGTTTAAATCGTTTTTACGTTTTCGTCGTTTTTCGTTTCGCGCGTTTTATCCGTTTTACGTTTTCATCCGTTTTTGCGTTTTCGTCCATTTTTTAACGTTTTCGTCCGTTTTTACGTTTTAAATGCTTTTTACGTTTCATCCGTTTTTGCGCGTTTCGTACTTTTTCCGTTTCGTCCATTTTACGTTTTCATCTGTTTTTGCGTTTTCGTCCGTTTTGCGTTTCGTCCGTTTTTCCGTTTTCGTCCATTTTACGTTTTCATCCGTTTTTGCGTTTTCGTCCGTTTTTGCGTTTTCGTCCGTTTTGCGTTTTCGTCCGTTTTTACGTTTTCGTCCGTTTTCGCGTTTCGTTCGTTTTTACGTTTTCATCTGTTTTTGCGCGTTTTCGCCCGTTTTAGCGCGTTTTCATCCTTTTACGTTTTCATCCGTTTTGCGCGTTTTCATCCGTTTTTACATTCTCGCCCGTTTTTACGTTTCGTCCGTTTTGCGCGTTTCGCGTTTTACGTTTTCATCCGTTTTGCGCGTTTCGCCGTTTTTACGTTTTCGTCCGTTTTTACATCTTCATCCGTTTTGCGTTTTCATCTGTTTTTAGCGTTTTCGTCGGTTTTACGTTTTCATCTGTTTTACCGTTTCGCCCATTTTTACGTTTCGTCCATTTTTACGTTTTCATCCGTTTTTGCGCGTTTTCGTCAGTTTTCTTAGGTTTTCATCCGTTTTTGCGCGGTTTCGTCTGTTTTTTTACGTGTTCGTCAATTTTTTTACGTTTTCGTCAATTTTTTTACGTTTTCATCTGTTTTTTACGTTTTCGCCCGTTTTTGCGTGTTTTTCTTAGTATTTTTTCCGTTTTCGTCCGTTTTTTACGTTTTTGACCTTTTTATGCATTTTTCGTTTCGTAAAAAATTGGCAACGTAAAAATGGACAAGCAGCAAAAACAGATAACGTTAAAAAAGCGAGCAACGTAAAAATGGATAACGCGCAAAACGGATGAAATCGAAAACGGTAAAACGCGCGCGGATGGCGTAAAACGGACGAGCGTTAAAAACGGCAGCGCGCGGATAACGGATGAAACGACAAAACATCAAAAACGGCGGCGTAAAACGGCAAAACGCGCAAAAGCGGATGATAGCGTAAAAATATGGACGGCAGCGCGCAAACGGACGAAAAAAAATGGCGGCGTAAAACGGACGAACGCAAAAAGCGGACGAAACGCGATGAAAAGCGAAAAAGCGAGCAACGTAAAACAGCGCGCACGAAAACGCGCAAAACGGATGGCGTAAAACGACGAAAACGTTAAAAACCATTTAAAACGTAAAATGCGAAACGCAGCAAAACGGATGAAAATATTAAAGCGGCGAAAAAATGTAAGCGTATAAAACATAAAAACACGACATCTAATGATGGTTGAGTTATCATTCGACCCTTAAGTGACCCATTCGACCCATTTGTTGATTCACATAAGTCCATATGTTGACCCATTTGACCTATTCTTTGCAAATGGGGTAACCCAATCCAACCCATAAGTTGTTATTTTTGACCCATAGCAACCCATTTTTCTCTAAATGGGTTATGATTGCCACCTCTAAAAAAAACTTTAAAGCATACACAACTCAACAGGTATAACATTGATATTAAACCAAAGATTTTCATATGTTGGTTATTTGAATGCATTTATGATGGAAAATAACAAGTCTCCATGCCTCTCTTAATTGTAAGTTATGCTCATGGGGAGCAGGCCGGTGTCACATAAGCGGAAAATCTTGAAACATTACCCTTCTCCTATGCTTACTTGCGACAAAATGTTAAATGTTGACGGAGTTAATGTAATGACGAAAATCCCATACGCTCCACACTAATACACATAAGGCGTGTTTCTTTCATCTAATCGTATCTTCTTGATCTTCTTTGCTACTACGTTCATTATGCAAATGATTTTAATTACTTTAATACTAATTTTCTTGTAATTACCTATGGCTATATATGTTGGAATTATATAACATGACAAATCATAAATATAAACAATAAACATCAAAGTAAGTGCGGAAGCGTATAGGAACATATAATGAATAATTAATTAACTAAAGAATAAAGTATGCATACCTTACTTGATTCTAGCCGAACAAGAATCAAATCCACAAAACTAGCAATTGGATGAACCCTAATTAGGGTTTATAGGATTATAAGAATTACCCCTTACCGTTTTGTAATTCAATCCAAGATAATAACAAAAGTATGTTATTACTATGTTCTTGTACACACGTACTAAACCGAATTAAAGTAATGCTAGTTTTTATCAAACAAATAACTTGGTGTGGAAAAGGTTTGAAGATCGACACCCTAAAGGGATGTACGATCGGTTTGTATTAAGAAAACACACAAACAAAGTTTTAGGTTTAGCTTAATGAATACAAGAGATGCAAAATCAAGACCCTAAGCCTTGTATATATACCCAACTAACTTGGTGAACAAGTTTGTTTTTTTTTCCTTCTTTCTCTCCTTGACCGATCGGTTTGGATATCCCATAGGGATTCCGGAACCTTCCCAACTTTTGCAATTTAATCCTTTTCCATAAATATTTAACGACCGTTAATCCATTACATTAATTACTTAACGTCCGTTAGTTATTTCGTTTAATAAATAAATAAATATAACATTTATATTTAATTATTAACTTTAAATTCTCATACGTAAAGTGTGCAATCCCATAGTCTCGAGTTCGATCCTAACTCACGTCTACTAATTTATATCCATAAAACCAACAGCTCCCACTTGGATATATCTTAATAGAGTGATCACATTCGGTTAGCGTCTAGCAACACTTCGATGCCTCTAGTACAACTCGAGCAAGGCTCCTGGAAAACCTTTAATGATTTCTCATTATTATTATCCTTTTGTTTCTAATACCACGTTAAATAAAGATATGGAATTAAGTCATTCTTTATTCAACCATTACATTTCTCGTTATTAGTGATTGAACAAGATTACCAAATCTTACGAACATATTCGGGGAGAACTTTGGGCATGGCCATGCAAACATCTTGTCAACCCTACGAGGGCCCAATGATTAAACTCAAAATAAATTTGAAGGAACAAATTCTATCTTGACTACGAGAATAACCCACGAACTTTGAAACACTTGAGAAACAACCCTTATGACTACCGATTCACGTATAGCGTTAAGTTTTTCCTGAGTGCACTACATTCATGACACTTATCGGTATCTCAAGTCGAGGATAACTATTCATAATTTACTTAACAACAATATCCATAAAGTAATTATGTAGTTGGGATAAGTCCTATATTCAATTCATTGAATATCATCTGAAAATGGTATGCATTCTCATCAATATACTTTCAAGTATATTCTACCACATCTCTCAGATTTGTCTTAGTTTAATGATACTCCCATATCATTAATCGACAATGGACGATTTAGAATAAATAAATTTATTCACGGATTAAACATGCAAATATAGGATACAATATATTATAAAATCAAACATACCAAGTATTTGATTTATTATAACAATTGTTTAACATCCCTTATCCAAATATCAAATAGATCAATGCATGAAAATTCGGTTTGATGAATTATGCCTCAAGTAATGACAATCATACTTGTTGACAAGACATAAATCAACCAACTTGATCTATCGTAATTTTGAGAATACTTATTTCAAGAATTCAATTAGTGAAGTCCTTGTATGTGTGCATTCACCAATCCACATAATAATTCATAAAGTGTGTGACATCCTCTATCACCAATTTATGACAATTTAAACTTTCAAACATTTTAAAATTTAAAGTATTCTTATTCTTTTAATGTATAATGCAACTGCGCTCTTAGATAAGCACAACTAGATCACATGGCCATTAACAAGGATGAAATCCTACCATGACTAGTATTGAGTGTCATCTCAATTAAACCAGCATCATTGTATACAAACAACAATGTGCTCATTAAAATTTCGTAAACTTTAATATCTTATTATGTAACGTTTGATGCTTTCCTAACTTTCAAGTTTAAAGCTGATGATAATTTGCACAACAATTGACATATTGTTCATCCATAGAATCTAGGAGCAATTCCAGGTTTTAAGTTCATCCATAGAATCTAGGAGCAATTCCAGGTTTTAAGGATGTAATTCTATTAGAATATTCATTACACAAGTTATCTAATAACTTTTAGTTAGATATCAATGTTGTCAAATCACTTCTTATTCAAGAATGATACAACAATTTTAATACACTACATGATGTACATGATGAATCTACAGGTTAACTTAGATTTCATTCACGTTCTATCTTGTCAAAAAATATTTATCAATTTCCCAAATGATATATCATGTTTTATTAGAATCATTTATTTTACTACACATGTTTATTAACAATAAACATATATTTCAAGGTTGTATGTTTTAATTCTTAAATCTTACAAGTGAAGTTTCATTCCAATCTAAGACTTAACATTTAGCTTTCAAGGAATGTTACTTCTCATATGTTATACAACATATAAGATTTAAAACCTTAACATAATACTCCCACTAGCTTTCAGGAATACTTAAAATTTATCTTATTTTAATTATAAATCGAAAATGGATTTAATAATTTAATATAAGAATAATTTCATAGATGCATGCATTTATCCATTCATGAATTATTGCACCCGTACACTTTCAAAGATTATATGAATTCAAAAAACCTTTCAATTACTTACCGTCCTCGCTCAAGTAATTTCTCAAGAAAGAGTTTTGATATTCCATTGTCATATTTCATATTAATGAAAACAAGTATGACAATTATCATCTTTATATATTTAATGTGTCTAGAAAAGAATATTCAATCACAATTAATTTCTTAAGTATGATTAATAATCTTGTCATAAGACATGCATTAAATATGTGTAGAATATTGTCCATATGATTTCTACATAGAAATTCAAACCACTAGGGTTTTTCATCTCTTTGAAGAAACTCATTTCTATTCTCTAGTCTAACTATTAAGATAAACCAAATTTCCAAAATTGATTATCTTTATGGACAACATCTTTAACATTCATAGTATGAGTAATTTTCCCAATTCAATATTTGGTAATCCATCATAATGATTATCGGGTTTACTATAATCCCGTAACTCATATTTCTCAAACATATAAGTCAAATATCCGAGATATCCTTGCAGATCTATGAATGAAAATTCCATCATCATGAGGTCTATCATTTACATGTCTAACCTCATCATGATATTTACTAGTGTGTTTTAGAAGATTATGTATCTTGTAATTTTATCTTTCAAGATAAAAAACTCCCACTTGCCTTTTGTAATATATAGACTATCTATATATACTTAGCAGTTAGAGCAAAACTACATTGTTCTCTATTTGGGACATTACAAATACACATTGATAATTCTTGACATTAGTTTGTTAATAACCTATTCATAAGTAGTTTAACAAATTCAGAATCTTCAACTTTAAAACTTAATGTGATTCATCACATTCCATAATGAAATGGTGTTTTAACAATCTTCTAGATTGGAGTCATATTGAGTATATTCAATCCATACTCAATTTTCTAACCTTGTTACTTTTTAAGAAAGAAGTTATGGTTATCATGAATCAAACAAATCAAATAGAGTTTGATTCTCCTAACTGAACATACCATCAACTTGTGGTATTCATTAGAATTTTAATATTGTAAGACAATCTAACAATATATAAGATAAACATATTCATTTTGAATTGCCTATTTACCAACTAAGTCAACTTAATTGTATAATAAACTTTCCAAGCCAATTGCATGCTTTATAACACAAGTACCTTTTAACCAAGTTACTTCATATCCATGTCTCAACAAGAAACATAAACTGTTATAATCCCATTATCGTTATAAATCATTGATCAACTCAATGACTTCTTGTATATGTCTTAATTAAAAACATAACAAGTTAACGTCTTACTTTATTATATGTCTTAAAGACTTTATGTTTATGTCTTTACAATGAATCATAAACATGTTTAACTAAAGTAATTATGAACACAACTCTTGGTTTCAATAGTAATTTCAAGTTAATTTATTTTACTTCACAATAATGCAGGACTACATTATTTTTCATTTATGTCATTCAAAACACATAAATAAACAAATTTGAAGTAGTATTAGATTACTTCATTTATGTCATTCTAATAATACATAAAAATCTAATTTGAAGTAGTCTTATATATCATTTGACACATGTTCTAAATACTTGTCTAATTTAGAAGCGTAAATATGTCCATGCAAGATCTCACTTTACATAGAGATTTACTTTGTTGTTGCAATCTCGCCAAGTTCTCACATGACGTAAATTGTAACACCAAGTGTTTCTTGAATTAGATATGTACAAGTTATATTAGGCGTTAGTCTCTTACCTTGCGATCAAGAGAATTCGTTAAATCATATACTTATATGTTGTACCTTGCACACAATATAGATTTCTCCCACTTGTGCATGGAACAACATCATGTAGAATAAACAACACGACATATGTTTGTTTATGTGACTAATATGATTGTGTCATTGATATTAGCATAACTAGTAGATGTAGAACCACTTCATTGTCTAATAAGGAAGCGTACATGACTATCCTTGAAAACATAAGTGTCTACAAGTGGAAAGTAATTATCGTAAGACATTCTAGAGATAATCGAGTTACTACCAAGATGACAAAGCTTGTAACTCCCCTGAATAAGAGATCATTACATTAATTCCTTATTCGATAATAAGAACACAACACTCCCAATTGGATTTGACAACATTGTAAGTGTTTCATTAACCGGTGAAAGAAAATATTGTTCTATTTACTTCCCTACACCTTTGAAAAAGTTCATACATAACAATTACTTATGTACTTAAAGAGTGTATTCTACTATGTAGATGATGAATTTATCCATCAATGCTATTAACTTGAAAATTTGGGCATGCAATTTCTTTCTTAATAGTTCTACTATTCCAACAATTGTAAGTAGTACTTTTAAATGGTCAAAGCACAACAACTAGATAAAATATGCTAGTTTGTCTTTTACCAATTATACGATAATTAGTCTAGCTTCTAATTTAATAACTTCGAAATATGCAATTTTCTTAACTATTAAAATTTGCTTACGAGTTATGTATTTAGAATTTAGACAATTCTAATTGTCCTATCATACCTTTCTTCATTCATGAAAAGGAATAGGGTTGAATCTCACTCTTTCGCGTGAAAAGAGGACTAGGTTTATTCTCTTAGCAAAGTTGACTCTACCAAAAAACCCTTACAGGTGTAGATCAATTTACCAATATATGAATAACCTACGTTTACGGTTTAATGTTGCATTAATACATTTAAAGAATTAGCAAAATTCAATTTTAGTATTTTTGATAATTAAACTTTTCAAGAAAATAAAATACCCAAGGTAATATTCATATAACCATAGAATTTTCTCGAAAACTAGGATCCAAATTATCATAGGTTCATTACATCGGTTGATCCGCTAGCAACAAAGCATATAATAAGGTAATCATCGAACATTAATTGGCAAACAATTTCCAACTCCTAGATCATTATGGGATTTATATTTTCCAACGCGATTGCAAATATAAACATGTTTTATCCCATATTATGCCATTGAGTCCAAGTCTCACTTCCTACTCAACTTAAGTGTCTAACTTAAAGAGCGCAAATATGTCCATGTAAGGTCTCACTTAACATAGAGATTTACCTCTTCATCACAATCTAGCCAAGTACTCTCATGACTTAAATTGCAACTTCAAGTGTTCCTTTTAATTAGATGGCATATAACTTAATTTAAAAGGGTACTAGTTTTGATTTTATGTGGTCAAATCAAAGATGTACAAAGATGTCATGCATTCATCTTGTAGCATAATTTTAATAAAAAACTTTTTATTACCTATTCATAAAGATCAAATTATCAAAGTTTTGATTGAGGTATTGGGTTCACCAATCAAGGAATTTAGCGTTAATTATCGTCCATTATACGTACTTTTGCATAAGTGTAAACACTTAGTGTTTCGGATAATTACCACCGAAGTGGCGCATGGAATTAAAATTAATTAAGCCTTAAGATGAGCTTGTACTTTATGGCTTACTAAGTAGCTCCATTCGAACTTCAGAGAGGCGAGAGGACCGGTAAGCGCAAAAGCATAACCTTAGACATCCTTTCGGTGTGATGTCGCACTTCTTAAATAACCCTTTATAGTTCATTCGAATGGGTGAGCCGTTCGGTCATTGTACCAAAGTCACCAATCAATTAAACTATTGAAAACTTAACTCTTCCAAAACAAATCAAATTTCGCCATTGTTTAGTCCGTATTATTTTTCTATTCAAAATTACCCTTTGCTTAAAAGCTGTCTAACATAATAAACAAACAAGTGATATCAATAAAAATATAAACAACTAAAACAATGCGCGCATAATAAACAATTTATACGTGTAAACAAGTAGCCACATGCAACTTATTCGATAAAACCCTATTAATAATCAATGTCTAGGTTAAATTAACGTATATATTAATTAGGGCTTTCACTCTCTCAATTGAGAGTGAGCCACATACATCGACGAATCGATTGCGTAAACCCATAATTAATGATATACCAAATTGCACATAATTGATTCATTAATGTATATAATTGAAGTCATCCCCAATTCAAGATTTATCATAAATATACATGTGTATAAAACTTAACAATTAATCCAATCTTAACAATTAAATAATAATACAAGCAACTATCCATGACAAACATGCATGTATCATCATGGATATAACATAACAATTATTCAATAAAGTCACAAGATCGCATACAATTCCATGTCACATAACACTTTATTCATGAATTTATCACGTAACAAATATATTAAATTTAGGTTTCGATATTGATAACATAACAATTAATATAAACCCTAAAAAAAAATTTAGGAAATCGACTAAAAAATTTTTAGGGTTTCCACCCATAAAAAAAAATTTCGATCCATAATAGATTTTTAAAACCAAATTAGGGCAAAAGCCTTAACCTAAAATTAGGGTTTATATAATCATAACCAAAACCCTAGAATAAATCATATCAAACACAATACAATATCCGTTTTTTACGTGTTTAGTAATTAATTACTCATTAAAACCAATGACTCGTGATGCCCTTTGTTGGAATTATATAACATGACAAATCATATATATAAACAATAAACATCAAAGTAAGTGCGAGGCGTATAGGAACATATAATGAATAATTAATTAACTAAAGAATAAAGTATGCATACCTTACTTGATTCTAGCGAACAAGAATCAAATCCACAAAACTAGCAATTGGATGAACCCTAATTAGGGTTTATAGGATTATAAAATTACCCTCACCGTTTTGTAATTCAATCAAAGATAATAACAAAAGTATGTTATTACTATGTTCTTGTACACACGTACTAAACCGAATTAAAGTAATGCTAGTTTTATCAAACAAATAACTTGGTGTGGAAAGGTTTGAAGATCGACACCCTAAAGGGATGTACGATCGGTTTGTATTAAGAAAACACACAAACAAAGTTTTAGGTTTAGCTTAATGAATACAAGAGATGCAAAATCAAGACCCTAGGCCTTGTATATATACCCAACTAACTTGGTGAACAAGTTTGTTTTCCTTCTTTCTCTCCTTGACCGATCGGTTTGGATATCCCATAGGGATTCGGAACCTTCCCAACTTTGCAATTTAATCCTTTTCCATAAATATTTAACGACCGTTAATCCATTACATTAATTACTTAACGTCCGTTAGTTATTTCGTTTAATAAATAAATAAATATAACATTTATATTTAATTATTAACTTTAAATTCTCATACGTAAAGTGTGCAATCCCATAGTCTCGAGTTCGATCCTAACTCACGTCTACTAATTTATATCCATAAAACCAACAATATATAGTGTTACTCCATGCAGTGGTTCGTAAGGATATGAAGATAGATAATACAAATCAAAGTGAGGGATACAAAACCAAACGATATGATCCAAGAACACCGCCAACGCCACGAGGGAGCATGCGACATAGCATAGCCCTTCTTCCAATCCTGGATGGGGGATCAGTACTTGTAGGAATGACATAATGCTTATCCATGTTTCACACGGCCACATAAGTGGCGGAGCTCGCGATCGACCACCACCTTACACTTGGTCCATGTTTACTAGTAACTTATATAAATGAGCAAAATAAATTAATAAGCTTTTGTAGCGTTTGCTTTGGATGCTCAAATAAGAAAATTAACATTGTCTTATTTGTAGCTCGCAAGTACTATACACAGAGATAATTTAAGTGTTTGTAGGTTAACAAAAAATCAACTTTTATAAGATAAAATTCAAAGTAGAAACCTATACAGCATAGGATAAAATTGCAGAGTTTCTCTGGTATCTTTTACTTCCCTTTATATGTAACTCTTAGTAAATGTTTCTTTCACAGTTTCACCTGCCTAACTTTACTTTTGAATCTTTTTATTTCTACCGTTATTGACACACACCTTCGTCAATTTTACGCATTTACCCTCTTCAAGTTGCTTATAAAAGTCGAAGCCCCTTATATTCATGCAAATATCATCTGTTTTTCATTTTTCTGTCTTCTTTTTATATCTCTTTAGATGAATTGTAAATCTTAGAAAGATGGGAAATAGGGACTCGGAGATAGTTTGAGGAAGCGGTTGAAATAAGTGGTTTGGAACAAAAATGATTTTCGACAACTATTGGTGTGCTAAATATTGTTCCGAGACCACTTATTTCATCCTCTTCCTTATTCTAACACCGACTCCCTTCTTATCTTATGAAGTTACTTGATTAAGGAAAAATTCTGTAAGTATTTAATTTTGCTTAAGTGGCTTGAGAATTGAGACAATGTATATATTCATGTTTTTGTATCATGGTGTTACATTGTCTTGAAGGTGTTTCAGGTAGGTATGCCTACACTGACTGATTCTATATAATTGAGTTGTCTAGTTCATACAAGCTATAAATAAACATTGACTCCAAACAAACCAACAACAAGGTTTGTAACAGAAGATCGCACACTTATGTTGAAATGAGCAAAAAGAAGATTTTAGTTAATGACTCGGTTAACTTTGGTTTTAGTGTTTTCTTAAGTCCAACCATATATGTTTAAAACGAGGAATTAGTGTCCACGCTTCATGGCGGGTTGCAAATTTACACATCATTTATAAAAGCTAAAATCTCAACAACATATGACAATACAAAAGTTTCATATGCAAGCATGGTGATATATTAGATCATAGATAATACAAAAGTTACATACACGCAAGCACGACTGATATTTACACACCTCATCAAAGTTATGAGACATTTTAATTTACAGCCCAACTTTACCACGCATGGTAACTTTGGATACCTTTAAATTTAATGACATGCACCTTCACTGAATTTACGCATTTACCCTTCTCCAAGTTGCCTATAAAAGTTGAACCCCCTGGTTTTTAAAAGTATCATCTATTTTTTGTCTTCTTTTACTATCTCTTACTAATATAAATCTTAGAAAGATGGGAAATAGGGACTCGGAGATAGTTCGAGGAAGCGGCTAAAATAGGTGCTTTGGAACAAAATGGATCTGACAAGTATGATTCTGTTTAAATTTTGTTCCGAGGCCACCTATTTTAATTTCTTCCTTATTCTAACACCGACTCCCTTCACATCTATACGCACACCTACTCAGAATGACGCATGTAACCCTCTTCTAAATCGCCTACAAAAATCGAACCTCTAATTCACATCATCTACTTTTTTTCTCTTCTTCATCTTTATTTGTTTCTTTGTCTTACTTTTTTAATCCTTTAATATGATTTGAATCTGGAAAAGATGGGAGATAAAGGATTGGGAGAGAAGTTTGAGGGAGTAGTTGAAATTGTTTGGATAGGTTTGGCTACTCGGACTGATTCAAGACATTGTAGTGTAGTTTATATTAGCTGATTTTTTTAGCTCATTAGTTTAGGTTGGTATATGTAAGTGTGGTTCTTTTTTAGCTCATTATTTTAATGACTTATTATCACCATTTCTTATCAAATGCTTTCTTGAAACAAGTTGGTTAAGATAGCTTTTTGTTTTGTAAACAAAGGGTGTTTTTCTTTGGGATAATGGTCTCAAAATATATTTTTAACGTAAGGTGCCATTTGGTTTGCGACAAGTGTCACAATGGATATAGGATTGATAGTTGGGTGGAGGGTATATGGGTATGATTTACCTAAAGAATGATGCCACTCTACTAGAATTTATCCCCTTTATTAGAAGAAATTTGCAACACCATAAAAGATGTCTTTAACATATCTGTAACACCAAAGCATATGAAGTCATCAACACAAGCATCACATACTACACCTAGAACAATGGTGAATACTAAACTGCAAAGCCAAGAATCTTCGAACTAGTTTGGTTTTTCGAACAGACCTTCCAACTAGTTGGATGAAAATTTATGGCCTGAAAGAGGACCAATCAAGCCCCTCCATTTCTTTTAAGAAAACCCGTTGAACAAACTATTTGTTTTTGCCCCAAAAGACTTCAATTCCTTCTTTGATCGAGCTTCACCATCTCAAGATCAACAAACAACAGGAACCCAAATAAAGTTAAAAAAATTCAAGAAACAATATATATTAAGAAGTGTAAAGCATTTGTCACTGAAAATATATTAAAAGAACTAATTTGGCGTCATCTCAACTACCCGTATTTGCCATTTAACTATATAATAAGAGGATACGGTATCGTGGCGCCGGACGAGAGCCAATCCGAGGTGTCGACCAAAATGGCGCCGCCATTCCCAAGTTACCACTGCGATCCCCTCACCCCCGCCCCCCATGCGCCATTTCAAATGTGAGTGCACTTGCGTGCACCATTTTGAACTCTTTTTATCTAGCTTTATTTTATTATTTTTATTTTATTTTATTTATTTATTTATTTATTTTTATTTTTTTGTAAAGAGTTAGACTTTTTATTTTAATCGGGTAGGGTGGATTTCAAAAGAGGTGAAATGATTTGAGCCACTAATGAAGATGTATTTTGGTAGGTAAATTTCAAATATGAAATGTGAAGTGATAATGAGGTAACAAAGCGGGCGAGCCACCACAACCGATGCTCTAAGTGTTTATTTGTCACTCAACATTGCCATGTCTACTTTTGACACTTATTGAGTTGACATGGGTAATATTTTATTATTCTCAAGATCCATAAGAGTATTGATTATCCGTAAGAATTTTTCGCTAAAGGAGTATATTTATGTCAAAGACATATAAAGAGATCAAATTTGTTTTCTTGAACCCCACCAAGACCGACCGGATCTAAGCTCCATGCAGCGGTGAAACTTAGCCACAACAACGCCGAGTAAGGTGGGCCGAACATTTTTAGTTGCCATTATGTATCCTCTTAGTAGATTCTTTACTGGTGTCACGTGCCGCATAGAGGTGCCACATCTCACCATGTAGCACCTCCACCGTGCTACGAGATTAATCCATAAATTAACGACATTGTATTATTGTTATTTGTTACTCTTGTAGCATTTTTCGTACACCCTAAGTGCGACAAGCGGGTGGACCGTTTCCAGAATTTTATTAAGAATGAATTTATCGTAAAGAAAATGGTCAAATGGTCGAATATGATCATTTGGTAACTATCCCAAACTTAATGACATGGCGACTTCCTTCGCTTTTACATCATTATGCAAAAGAAAACTAATCTTAGACTATAAATTTCATGAATGAATCTTTTCATCTAATATTCACACATTTAAAGCTACCCATAAGAGCATGCACAATAATAACACCATAACATCAATAACACCGTCCACGTCAGCGCCACATCAGCTTTAACATTTCACCTTAACATCCCCAAAAAACACCCACAACAATAACATCCCAATAACATCAATAACATTTCATATTTTCAATTTCAACCCCTAAACTAAAACAAACACTTCATTTACTAAACTAAACATAACATTAAATTTGAAAACATATTACAATACGAAATTAAAAAAATACATCGAAAAAAAATTTACAACAAATAACAAAACACACCGCAAATTAAACGTTACAACATAAAGGAAATGACAACGAAAAAAAATAACAAAACATAGCAAATACTTATTCATCATCGTCGCTCTCTTGTTGTTGTCCATGTCGTTCAAGATTCTTCTGCCAAACATGCTCCATAAGGTCATGTTGGAGTTGGGTATGCGTTTGCCTGTCGTGTATTTCTTTTGCCTTACGACTGTGAGTATCACATCTGTCGACCCATCTTCGTTGCCTCAAATTTGCTGACGGATCCACCCACACTTCGTTATAGTCACGTAATGCAAATTTTTGATCTTTTATAATCATGTTATGCAAAATAATGCAAGAATACATGATTCTACGTATCGTGGCAATTTCCCATTGACGTGCCGGTTGTTGTAGTATACCCCAACGGCCTTGAAGCACACCAAAAGCACGTTCAATATCCTTTCGGGCACTTTCTTGTCTCCTTTTAAAGTACGCATGTTTTTCGTCAGTTGTTGTCGTGAAGGATTTGACGAAAGTTGCCCACTATGGCATCAGCCAAGTAATACCCCTGTTCATACCTAGTTCCGTTGACCATATAAGGTGCTTGTTAATACAAATAAGCCGTAAAAACGTTTATTTATACTTTACGATCTTCTAATGTTTTGTCGATAACAAACGTAAAATCATTTTAACGAAACAAATAAAATACGTAAATGGTTTGAACTAATAGTATCTAACATATTCACATTTTCACATAAAACACTAAAAACAAGTATAAGTGATTTTATGATTTAATATTACATATGTACAACAACTAATGTTTACATATTTGGGTAAAATATACACATAACTAGTATGTAATATATTGGGTAATATAAAATGGGTAGAAACTTAAGTATCATAACCCATTGGGCAAATACATTGAAAGTAGTTGGGTACAACCCAAAGCCCATGACCCATGGTGCTTGACCCATAACTCATTGCATGACATCATGCTTATATCATACATGGATAATATCCATAGCCCATGGATCAACCCATACCCAAGTGACCAAGTACATTGCACTCAAAAGATACATTGTATCTAGCTAAAGATCCATGGTTCAACCCATGACCCATGACCCATAACCAAAATACCCATGGGTAAAGGGCCCCACGGATCCCTAGCTTAACGCTAGACGGATCCTTGTGGAAGGGATCCGTGAGATCCGGGAACGAGAGATTTTTCTTATATAAATAGTGAGACATTTCCTCATTGTTTCTCAACTCTTTCTAACACACTTTCTCCTTGAGTTAAAACTCACTAACCTCGGATCCAAGAGATCTATGTTTGTAGTTTTGTTTTGTGTGATCTTCTAGGTTCCTCTTAAAGGCAAGATCACCACCTTTGAAGTCGAGCAAGCTTAAGTCCATGAGGTGCCATGCTTCCCATCATCAAGGACTCTATCAAGTCTTCTTGTTGATGATTCCTTTCTTTCTTCAAAGAAGTGTAGTGTTGAAGACATTAGTGAAAGATGTCTCAAGTGTCAAGACGAAGATATTAGTGAAGGGTATCTATCGTCTATATCATAAGCACTTGTGGTAGGTTCTTAGAAGTCAAGACTAGAAGCATTAGTGAAAGGTGCTTAGAAGTCAAGACACAAGACATTAGTGAAGGGTGTCTTGTAGATCTAGTCAAAGGCATTAGTGAAAGGTGTCTTAGATGTACAATCGATATGGTGTGTTTCGATGTACAAGATAGACTAGTATTAGATCCAAGGATATTGATATCCTTGATGATGTTGTAAAGGAGTAGATCTCCTTTGGGATTAGTCGTTGGTGTAGTGTGGTAGTAGTTCTTCCATTGCAATGGAACTAGGTGCTTAGCCTAGTACCTAATAAAGGGTAGGCGACGTTGTGAAGGTGTAGTTCAACTTGGAGTGAAAGAACTAGGTACTTAGCCTAGTACCTTATAAAGGGTAGGCGACGTTGTGTAGGTGTGGTTCACCTTGGAGTGAAAGAACCCGGTGGTTAGCCTAGCACCGAAAAAATGGTAGGCGACGTTGTGAAGGCTTCTCCGCCATAAAGAGATTGGTGTAGTGTTTACAAACTCTCAAGTAGGTGACTCGGGGAGTGGAGTAGGGCAAGGAAGGTGTCCTTGTAGCCGAACCACTATAAATACTCGCATTGTGGTTTTGTGCTTCTTACTCTTATCTTTTCATTACTTATCTTTATATACTTGTTTATCAACATCCAACACACACATCCAAATAGATTGACATAAGTCGATCTAAATAGATTAAAAGGAAGATTTAATTGGCAAAACTATTCAACCCCCCTTCTAGTTTTCCACAATTGGTATCAGAGTTTCGTTACCAAGTTTCTTGAAGTATATTGTACTTTAAAAACTTGAT
This sequence comes from Chrysanthemum lavandulifolium, assembly GCA_022545495.1. Classification (NCBI taxonomy): domain Eukaryota; kingdom Viridiplantae; phylum Streptophyta; class Magnoliopsida; order Asterales; family Asteraceae; genus Chrysanthemum; species Chrysanthemum lavandulifolium. The sequence continues at coordinate 116,721,611 of CM040246.1, read as the reverse complement.
ACGATCCATGGTTAATTGAAAACTACAAAGAAGGTTTTTCATAAAAACAAACACTATGTCTTTTAAAACTATATGTTTGGATGTTGATTTGATAACAACATTTTTTTTACTTTTTTATTTAATTGCACTAATCTTCTTTGTCATGTTGATTAGTCAAAGTTCATACCCACCAAGCTATAGGAATCGCTTGGTAACAAGATTACCTTCCTTAAGAAGGTATCTTAAACGCAAAGGAGCGGGAATCATCTAAGTGACATTTGTTTTGTCATTTGTAAAGACATTCCTAAGTGCGCTTGAGGTATGATTTTCTTTTTATTTTGCTTGATAATTAAGTATACCTATTTAGGTATTTATATGATTATCTTTTGTGCATATACATATTTTACATGAAGCTTCATTAGGAAGCCTTTTTCTCACATACGTGTTTTGTTTCTCGTCTAAAGTCGTGATATATAAAACTTATGTTTTGTTTCTTTTAATCCAATAATAAAACAAAACACAAATTTTGAAAAATACTCCTTCCCCATAAATATGCCACTCGACGCCCACTTTATCAAATCCTCACTTTTTCAAATCTTCCAATTTCAAAATTCCTTCCATTCAAAACTTCATCTTCCTCTTCATCTCATCCCAACCGAAACCAAGAAGGATCGTCTTCAACATGGTTTACATCGCCTTCGTACTCATCGTCTTAACACTCATCGCACTTGTGTTCCCTATGATGAAGTTCACATACGGAGACATTTACTTTGTGTTGTTAATCTACATTGGGGTTATATACCCAATTCTTTGTATCATTCTTAGTATTGAAATGAAATATTACTAATAGTCTAGTTATCTAGGTTATTATGTGTTTATCATCTTTCTTTGTTGTATTTCTTTCTTTCGTGATACATTAGAAGTCATGTATGCATGTTAAAAGAAAATGTAGGCTAAAACACTTATCTTGGTATAAAACTATGAGATCTAAAAACCTATGCTTTTCTTAAAATCTGGTTTTGTATTAACAGATCTACGGATCCCGGAAGCTATACTAGCCGGATCCCTTTTGAAAAGGAACCGTGGGATCCGTCCTACTGGAGAACAGTTTTTCATGCAAATTAAAAACCACTTTTCTTCTAAAAGTAATACTCCACTAGAATGTCAAAACCATAAGTGAGTTAAGTGTCTTTCTTGTTAAAAACCATTGTTAATAAAAATCTAATAAAAACGTTAGATAATCATAGGTTGACCACAAACATCACTTTTTAACTCATCATTTCTATAGGTTCAACTATGACGCATGAATATGAGTTTGATTTTTCACTCACTAGCGTCTACACTCCGAACATCTCCTTGAACCCAACACACGACATTCATGTCCGTGGGTTCAACAACCTCAAAACCGTCACTTACGAAGGGCGATTGTAGACACCTCTCTACAATTCGAAGAAGGTATCAATACCTCCTTCCGAGCCATAGGACTAGAATGTCTTCTTGAAATCAACGAGAAGATATGTCCAAGGTTCATAATGGAATTCTTCCGTCAAGTTAAACTCGTTAAGTAACGAGGAACGCTCTCTATCTCTTTGGTTTTATATCAAAAACCAAAAGTTTACTTTAACCCTTGGGCATTTTGCTCACATCCGCGAATTCAAATCATGGACAATGTGCCTTCACCAAGGCGGTCTCTTGATTCTCTCTTCAACTTCGTGAAGAAAATAGTCCATATTGTTCACACATACCCTCCCGGAAGATTTACATCGCATAATATGCAAACCTCGACCATATTACTCCGATCCAAACATTGTCTTCACACGGGACATCCGAGAAGAGTACAAGCCCTTGCACTCATCCCACGTGAAAATGTTTGGAGTCTTAGGGGAAATCGAGAAATCCTTCCCGCTTGTTGTGCTCACATGTTGTACTGTTTGCTAACACAACAACCATACAATCTCGCCTACTTCTTCGCAAGGCGAATTGTGAACCTTCAAGGCTCCAAGAATAAACTTATCCCTTATGGAATGTTCTTGACATGCCTCTATCATAATGTTATGCACTTCCATCCTCAATTTCAAAGTCCGTTGTACGTACTTGTGAACAAGATGATGGAACCGCTAAACATATCCCTCATGAAGACTTTCTTCATTCTTGATTCCACCAACACTCATCAATAACGTGATGATCATCCTAGCGAAAACACTTAAGGAACTTAGTAGTATTTCAAATAGGATCAATCTTCTTGTACTCGTGCTTTATCAATGTAATCCTATTTCCCTCATAAAATAAAACATCTTACATTTGATATCTTAGTGTTAGAACCTCTTTAAACCAACCTTGGGATATAATGCATTGTCAAGATCATTGCATACCTTTAGTAAAGGTTCTGCTGAGCAGATGGGCGGATCCCAAAGTTTGTGCTAGACGGATCCCTACACTTAGGGAGCCGTGGGATCCGGCAAACAAAAAATGCAATTGCAAGCATTATATTTCAAACATATCCTTAGAACACCTCACACTAAGCTAAACATAGTGTCTTAAGGCAAATTAAGTCCTTATCAAGATAGGTAGATTCTTCCTACTCACACATAACTCACCTAGATCACACTCTAAGACGCTTGTAGATCTATCGTTTCATTTTTAATCCATTACTCTTCCGCTCTTAAACTCACACTTCATTTTTCACTTGATCCCTCACATCTAGTCTTAGAAATCTTTTCGATTATGGCAAAATTGATCATAAATCATCCTTACCTCAAAATTGATCAAAGTTGATCAAATTATAGTTTTCCCATCTCAAAGCTTCTAGGATATTTTCCAAAAACACTATCCTAAGTCACAAACTGATTTCTAGGATCATTTAGCTTCAATTGACACTCTCATCTTTAGTGTCATCCTTGTTCATCCATTGGTACTCATGAAAGTTCCAAATCCTTCCATAAAAGACAATCATTAGCTACATCACTCATTACCTTCAAGTACTTAAGCACCCCTTCATTTAAGACACTTAGGAGGACTGAAACACTCAAGATGATATAGATCTTAGATCTTAGAAACATCATTTCCACTATTTCAAAGCTGCTGAGAGCCGGATCCCTAGGATTAGCCTAGACGGATCCCTCTGAGGAGGGAATCGTGGGATCCGGATGACAGTCTATGTCAAATCTTGCTAAAACAATCATTTTAACTCATCTTTCTAACTCAAACACTCCATCTCATCTTAAATGAGTTCCTAGATCAGTACAAACTCTGAAGTTGACTCTTGTGCATGTTAATCATCACATTCCAATGAATCTTAGTGGCTTAAGGCTTAAATGCACTTGTCAAATCTCTTGGTTTATAAACCACATTGTTAGGACTTCCATAGTCATCACCTTCATCCTAACTTTCAGCACTCTAGAAACCCTTACAAACCTCTTGAAGTCATCTCATCATGAGGAAAACTCCAAGTAGTAACCTATCCACCAAAGAACCACCCAAAAAAAAGGCTCGTGTTATACACGAAATCTCCTCAACCGAATCATCTCCGGTCAAGCCAACAAATGATAGGATCTTTCCTCAACCAAACAAACTAATTCCTAAAAGGATAGTACCCACAAAACTACCTATGCCAAACACCACCATACCTCCTAGGCCAAACAATATCATCTCCACTAAACCATCATCATTGGTTCCTAGAGCTATTTCTTTTACATCTCCACTATCATCACCACACCTCTACAATTTAGAGGATTTGCCTCCTAGGCCGTCTCATCCGCCTCCGCCGACAACATTCTCCTCATTAGGAGGAATAATGGTACAAAATCAAGGTGTTGAGTCAACACTTGCTCCGGCTTCCTTTTTGCCGTTTCCATCATATAATCCCATTCGGATTATGAGAAATCATCAAAGACAACCACCCGACCATATGGAAGTTGACACTTCTTTACCACCACCATCATTCTTGGTCGAGCCATTCTCAAATGCGCCTCCACCAATTCCTCCATCGTTTGAAGCTCCACAAGCCGCTTCACTTGATCCTTCGCATCAAGCCATGTCATTTCTTCCACCACCACTACCTAGCCATGACATAGATTGCTATCATTGTCAACATGTTGAAAGTTTGATACATGAAGTACGAGAAGACCAACGTTTCATGTTCTATCATCTCCTCGAACGTTTCGACGAGATTAAACCAAAACAAAACATGAGCTAGAAGATTTTAGTGGTGTCCTAGCATCAAGCGATAGTTGGTCTAGAAATTCCTAGTCATGTATTTTCTTGTCTTCTTCGCTTTTAGAGTCATGTATATCATAACTCTAGTTTTGTTAAATGAAATTACATGCTAATTGTTATATTTCTGAGCATATGATTACATTGTATTCATATCCCATTTTTGTGATAACATTACTCATTATATCACCATTGCTGAAATTGATCATCAGCTATACGGATCCCTCAGAATTGCCTAGACGGATCCCTACTATGAGGGAACCATGGGATCCGTGAGACAGAAAACTATTTTCTACTAACTTGGACCACATTTGCAGGAAATTGTGAATTATACTTATTTTCTAACCTTTGTTTTGTAGTTATTCAATTTACACATGAAGACTTTGACATCCTAAAGCTAGGGGAGCTTTATGTCAAAGCAATGCATTGCAAATTTACTTGCAATATTAGGTTACATTTCGTGACATCCCTTTACATAATTGCAATCATCAAGGGGGAGCACATTCCTCACTTAAACGAAATCTTTTGCAAACTTACTTGCAAACAAACTAGATTAGTATCACTTTCTTGACGCCCTTACATAGGGATGGACTCATCAAGGGGGAGTAAAGACGAGATCCTTTCCCGTTACTTGTTCTCTATTTCTTATTATTTCTTTCACATGTTTTCTTAAAACAATGTGTTGCTTTCTTCAAGCTCTTTTGTTTCGACAAAAGGGGAGAAGAAAGTAAAACTACAAATTCAAACTTTTACGAATTTTAGCTTTTCCTTAAAATAATTTCATGTTTTGTCATCAACAAAAAGGGGAGATTGTTAATACAAATAAGCCGTAAAAACGTTTTTTATATTTTACGATCTTCTAATGTTTTGTCGATAACAAACGTAAAATCATTTTAACGAAACAAATAAAATACCTAAATGGTTTGAACTAATAGTTTCTAACATATTCACATTTTCACATAAAACACTAAAAACAAGTATAAGTGATTTTATGATTTAATATTACATATGTACAACAACTAGTGTTTACATATTTGGGTAAAATATACACATAACTAGTATGTAGTATATTGGGTAATATAAAATGGGTAGAAACTTAAGTATCATAACCCATTGGCCAAATACATTGAAAGTAGTTGGGTACAACCCAAAGCCCATGACCCATGGAGCTTGACCCATAACCAATTGCATGACATCATGCTTATATCATACATGGATAATATCCATAACCCATGGATCAACCCATACCCAAGTGACCAAGTGCATTGCACTCAAAAGATACATTGTATCTAGCTAAAGATCCATGGTTCAACACATGACCCATGACCCATAACCAAAATACCCATGGGTAAAGGGGGTCCCACGGATCCCTTGCTTAACGCTAGACGGATCCTTGTGGAAGGGATCCGTGGGATCCGGGAGCAGAGAGATTTTTCTTCTATAAATAGTGAGACATTTCTCATTGTTTCTCAACCCTTTCTAACACACTTTCTACTTGAGTAAAAAACTCACTAACCTCAGATCCAAGAGATCTATGTTTGTAGTTTTGTTTTTGTGTGATCTTCTAGGTTCCTCTTAAAGGCAAGATCACCACCTTTGAAGTCGAGCAAGCTCAAGTCCATGAGGTGCCATGCTTCCCCATCATCAAGGCTACTGAAGTATTCTTGTTGATGATTCCTTTCTTTCTTCAAAGAAGTGTAGTGTTGAAGACATTAGTGAAAGATGTCTCAAGTGTCAAGACGAAGATATTAGGGAAGGGTATCTATCATCTATATCATAAGCACTTGTGGTAGGTGCTTAGAAGTCAAGACTAGAAGCATTAGTGAAAGGTGCTTATAAGTCAAAACACAAGACATTAGTGAAGGGTGTCTTGTAGATCTAGTCAAAGGCATTAGTGAAAGGTGCCTTAGATGTACATTCAATATGGTGTGTTTCGATGTACAAGATAGACTAGTATTAGATCCAAGGATATTGATATCCTTGATGATGTTGTAAAGGAGTAGATCTCCTTTGGGATTAGTCGTTGGTGTAGTGTGGTAGTAGTTCCTCCATTGCAATGGAACTAGGTGCTTAGCCTAGTACCTAATAAAGGGTAGGCGACGTTGTGAAGGTGTAGTTCACCTTGGAGTGAAAGAACCAGTGTTGTAAAAATCGGCCATTGCGGCCGATATGGCGGCGCCATGGCGGTTGGCGGTGGTCCACCGCCACGATATTTCCAAATCGGACTAACTTATCGTTTTTGGTCAAAATAGGTCAATATCGGTCAAAATCGGAGCATGGCGGTCAAAATCGGCCATGGCGGAGTGTCGGTCAACGGTGGTCAACGCCGGTCAATGGCGGTCAACTTCAGCTTTAGGGTTTTTTTTTTCAGATTCGCGCCGGTCAACGCCAGTGAACTTCAGATTTAGGGTTTTTTTTTTCTTATTCATGCCGGTCAACTTCAATTTTCTTGATTTTGTTTTAATTTGGGGAACAAATCAACAAATTTATAGTTATATAATAGAAGATATATAATTAAAAATAACAAAAACATTAATATTGCTAATATCTATTTATTTTTAAATAAATTCCTTTATAATTTATGGTCTCCGCCATGGCGCCGCCATATCGCCGCCAAGACCGATATGGCGCTTGGCGGGGGTCGACCGCCACGGTACCGCCGAGCGATATTTACAACCTTGGAAAGAACTAGGTACTTAGCCTAGTACCTCATAAAGGGTAGGCGACGTTGTGTAGGTGTGGTTCACCTTGGAGTGAAAGAACCCGGTGGTTAGCCTAGCACCGGAAAAAGGGTAGGCGACGTTGTGAAGGCTTCTTCGCCATAAGGAGATTGGTGTAGTGTTTACGAACTCTCGAATAGGTGACTCGGGGAGTGGAGTAGGGCAAGGAAGGTGTCCTTGTAGCCGAACCACTATAAATACTCGCGTTGTGGTTTTGTGCTTCTTACTCTTATATTTTCATTACTTATCTTTATATACTTGTTTATCAACATCCAACACACACATCCAAATAGATTGACATAAGTCGATCTAAATAGATTAAAAGGAAGTTTTAATTGGCAAAACTATTCAACCCCCTTCTAGTTTTCCACAGTGCTCTTGGGGCATTGTCAGCAAGAAGGTCGTCGAATAACGGAGAGTTATCTAAAACATTAATATCGTTATTCGCCCCCGCCATCCCAAAAAATGCATGCCAGATCCATAAATCTTGAGAAGCAACAGCTTCAAGCATAATTGTTGGGTATTTTTTATCACCCCTAGCAAAATGCCCTTGCCAAGCCACTGGACAATTTTTCCATTCCCAGTGCATACAGTCAATGCTACCAAGCATTCCCGGAAAACCATGTTTTTCTTCATGTTGTTGATAAATATTTTGAATGTCGGCCCATGTTGATTTTCTTAAATACTCCGAAACAAACAAATCAATAATGCATTTGTTAAAATTATCAAGACATACTTTTGAAGTACTCGCACCCATTTGCAAGTATTCATTAAATGCATCGGGTGAGGTGCCGTACGCCAATTGGCGTATGACAGACGTGCACTTCATTAGAGCACTTAAACTCTTTCGACCCGTACAATCGGGTGTTTGCCTAAAGAAAGTAAAATGGTCTGGAATATTATCGGAAGTATAAGATTCAATACCTTCAACTATTTGCTGGAATAGTTTCCGGCTCATACGAAATCTTCTACGAAAATTCCGGTTTGAATACTTACAACCTTCTACGAAATAATCGTTGCGCAGACGTTCTTCTGCAAGCTCACGTTCACGATATATATGGCTACGAGCACGAGTAGGATGTTGAGATTCAATGCCTTCTTCTTGTTCCAACCGAAGGTGATACTCGTACGCGGACGCCATAAATTGGAAGTCCTCTTCGTCATCAACGTCTGACCAAGACAGAGGAATATCACCAAATTCATTTGGATCCATTGTGAACGAACTTGATTCTTGAATTATGAAAGTGTGAGAGGAAGTATATAAATTGTAAATTTGAATTATGGAAGTGTGAAAAAAAAATAGAGTTTTAGTTGGGTATTTATAGTGGTAAAAAATGTTTTTGATTTTTTTTTTGAAAAAAACTAGCCGTTAGTGGGTTTTATGTAAATTTTTTTAAAAATATAATGGCTAGAAACCGTTGAGGGGCTGGTTTTGTAAATTTTTGAATTTTTTTTTTGTTTCTTGCCCTTTAACGGGCATTACACACCCAATGCGCAGGGACTAACGCCGTGATTTCTCTACCCCTCCAACGGAGTAACACCTCCAACGACGTTATTTTGGCCCTCCAACGGCGTTACGCCGTTACTGTTGTGCATGCTCTAATGGTCACCACAACAGCACTAAGGGCACCATTGCACATCGACTTTCTTTCTCTACGACAACTTCATGACCAAATTAGTGTATTTAGGAGACCAAGAACACCATCGAAATATATACTCCAAAAATCAATTAAATGAAACAACCACACACGCAAACATACTCACACGACTCGGTGTTATTTACGACCGAGTTCTCTTTTTTCTTGGCCTAGGATGCGTCAGATTGTGTCGAGGTAATGGGGTCGATACGTCTTTTGCGGGGGTCGGCCGAGTCTTCGACCGATGCACTACGGACGGTCTAACCATTTCCTTCGTCTTTTACAACATTATGCCAGAAAAAATTAGACTACATACCTTGGACCTTGAATAACTTTGCTTTTCTACGAAAGATGTTAATATGTTACTGGTTATTTAAATGTAATCAAATTTTATGTATGCCTCCCATAACCTAATGAAGTGTTTCCATCTTGTTGATCTGAGTTGCTATTATTTTCATAATGCAAATTTTATTTAAGACAGCTAAAAAAAATTCATTTATTTCAACAACCAAGAAACGTAAATTACAAATAAAAGCATGACAGGATACGTACAAATGGCAACCTGCAACTGAAAATCCTTTACATTCAAAGAACCTATATAGATGTAATTGATTTCTCTTTAATATTCCTTTTTAGGGAAAATTCCATATGTACCCAAATGAAACTACATAATTCCATATTTATCCAAATGACAATTTTTCAATGCATGTGTACAATGTTTTTAAAGCATGTGTTGAGGAAATATGGTATTATGATGTTTGTTTTGGGTATATATGGAATTATTTTCTTTCACAACTTTTCACATACTAGCCATCTACACTCACCATCTTGGTGATTAAGGTGAGTAGTAGAGGTGCACATTCCGGTTAACCGGTTCGGTTTGACGACTGGTCAAACCCGAACCGGTTTGGGTCAACGCCCAAAAAAACCGGTTCGGTTCCGAACCGGGTGTGAGGAGAGAAAAACCCAACCGGTCCAAACCGGATTGGGTACGGTTTGGGACCAGTCTAAACCGGTTAACCGGTTTTGACCGGTTCTATTAATTTTTTTTTCGTTTTCCGTCGTCGGTTGTCATCGTTTTCTTGTTTCGTGTATTAATAAACTAGAACTTTTATTTAATAGAACGGAGAATACATGATACATTACACATTACACATAAACTTAAAACATAACACATAATAACATAAATATAAAACATCGATAACTTGATAAGTTACTCAACGTCAACTCGAGGTCTCGAATCAGGCATCAACTGCAGGTGCTTGGCGGCAATAGTTCCGTGTGTGAGCCCTCAACGGCAGGTTGGAAGTGGGGTTGAATAAACGAAAACAATGCTTACATTGAGCCTTTCGCGTGCCATCCGACATTTAGACGTAGTTGTAGTGAGCCCAAACATTTGGTGCATGGTTTAACGGTAAAATACGAACAATCACCGGTGGCTGGGGTGGCGGAGGTGGTGCAGGATCAGCATCAGCCATAGTAAAAATGTGAAATGCTTTCAATTTTTATTTTTTAGAGTTTATTTTAATTGTATAAAAGTTGCAAAGAAATAAAAACACAATTTATCTATTTATACTAGTCTTACAATGGCAAACTTGTAAATATTAATAAAAAATCAAATTTTGAAAATTTACCCGCCTTCCCGCTCAAAAAAATTTAAAATTTGAAATTTTAAAACTTTAATTCTGGACCGGTTTGACCGGTTTTTAACCGGTTAACCGGTTTCACTTTCAAAAAATTCATTTGGCGCCGTTAAAAAAATTCAAAATTTTAAAAATTAGTGACCGGTTTAACCGGTTTGGGACCCGGTTAACCGGTTTTATTTTGAAAAATCTTTTGCCGCCATGTCCAAAATTCAAAATTTTGAAATAACTAACCGGTTTTAACCGGTTTTTAACCGGTTAACCGTTTTTTTTCTTTTTCAACATTAAACAAACTTAAACTGAATAAACTTCAACTTTTATTTATAACGTCGGAAATACATAAACTTAAAGGAAATACATCAAAGGAAATACATAAACTTAAAACATAATACGTAAGCATAAAAGTCCTAATAGTCTTCATCGGATTCCCTAGCTTCTTGAGCAGCTGCATCTTGTCTTATTTCTTCATCGGAAAGCATCTCGATTTCACCCGCTTGTGCCTCTTCCTCGTAGACCTCCCCTTCGAAGTCTCCGGCATTTTCAAGATTAGTTTTATCTTGCACTCGCTTCATTGCGTCCAAATGATCTTTCAAACCCATACACATCTCCAAAGAAGCCGGTGTGAGTCTCGATCTCAGATTTGATAAAACCCTTCCACTTGTTGAAAAAGCGGATTCAGAAGCTACCGAAGTAGCTTGTACACTTAGTACATCACGAGCCATCCGGGATAGAACGGGAAACATTGTTTCCTTTGCTTTCCAAAACGCCAACACATCAAAGTTTTCAACTTGTTCGGTCGGAATATGTGAGATAAAATCGGTTGTGATATATCTTTCATATTCACTGTTGGCTAAACGATCATTTCTTAACCGTTTGTTGGGATTATCTCTTATCTTTTTATGCAAAGCAAGTATCGGATTCCCTCTAAAACCCCTTGATGATGATGAAGAAGACTCAGACACAGTAGGAGGTGGGTTACCATATTTTTCAAAATAATACTCCCACAAACTTTTAAAAGAATGGCCAAAGGACTCTTTTGCATCATTAGCATAGTTCGGGTTTGACGCGAAACAACCCAAATCAGTCACAATCGAGTCGATAAGCACCTCTACCTCGTTTACATTATAACATGGATTTAATGCGGCCGCACAAGTAATTAATGGTGGCAAAGTTTCAAAATATTTCAAAAGCTTATATTTCATCCCGGAAACCATGCTTGTATAAATACCACCATGAAATTCAAATGCGGAATTTTGTGAAGACATCAAGAATAGTTGCTCGAGTACTGATAACACTCAGATTGTGCATATTTTTAGTAGCATTATGTGTACTTTTATATCTGTTATTTGGTTATATTTGCGTGATTTTAATACTTAATCGTATCTAGAGATGTTTGTCTAGTATTTATAACCAAGTGTGGAAATGGAGGAAAATGTGGAAATATGCGCCTAATCAAGATTCCCGTTCAAGAAAGCTAAATCTCAAGGACCTTTGAAGACTTTAGTGATTGAAGAACCAAGTTCTACAAGTCGAGTGAAGAGAAAGATCAAGTTTTGTATCCCGAAGATCCAACCGATCCGTTACACCTTCACCAATCGGTTGGAAGTTGGTGAATTCTTGCTTTTTGCCATAACCAACCGATCGGTCGCAACCCGCAACCGGATCGGTCGGCGTGTTATTATTGAAGACCAACCGGATCGGTTGGTCATATGACCGATCCGGTTGGAGAAGCTGCAGTTGTCAAATCTTCATCACTAAGCTTCTCCTTTGCATCCAAACGATTCTAGGTCCTTCCCTTGGTGTATTCTAGTCCCTTCCTCACTCCTTGGAGGCCAAGTTAAGCATTTAACACCCTAGGCCTTGGAAATAGTATAAATAGAGGCTAATTGTGAGCATATGAGACACACCTCAATTACAAAGCTCTCTACTCATCAAACCAAGCCTTAACCTCTTAAAATTCGTCCTTAGAAATCCAGGGAAGTTTGGAGTTCCAGAAGTTCCACCTTTGGAGACCAAAACATCGAGAAGTCCACCACGATCCTTTGGGAAACATTACTTCATCATTTGTAATCTTATTCCAAGCATTGTAAGACTTTTAATCATGTTTTCTAATGATCAAAGTTATGAGTTTATGTTCATGTTTGCTATGAGTGGCTAGTTTCTTTATACATTTGCTTAAATGATGTTGATTATCATATGATTAGTTAGAGATTGTGTTAACATGTTTTAATTCAATTTCAAGTTAATTCTAAGATCCAATTGTGCTAAAGTTTCATAGTGACATTTGTTAATCAAGTTTGGCTAATTGGTAGTAATCGTTGGGGTCGAAAGAACTTCGTGTTATTCAACTAGTCATAATCATTTTGTCTATGGATGATTGTTTTACCCATTATTCTTGATTATACAAAGGAACTAAGGTGTGGTTGTAATAGAAACGCTTTTTGATTATCAAATTGGATTTGTTGGAAACATCTAAATGGTCGTAAGATTAGTTGTTGAGAATCAATTGTAGCCTTTTGTCTATGATCGGTTACCTTTTGTATTGACCATTTCTTAAGCAATTTGATGAACAAGTGGATGTTTTTGTGTTTAAGTTTATTGATTTAAACTTATGAAACTTGAATTGATTGGTTAAACTTAAAGCTTGTTTTTATGAACTAAAATCTTGATGAAGGTTTAACTTGTAAGAACAATAGATTAGTTTTCAACTAATTATCACAACCAACATGTTAAGTAGTTAACACAATCACATTAATCTATGTTATGATACTAGTTTAAGCAAGTGTAGTTTTAATCATCCAATTTCATTATATCTATTTGCTTTGTTATATGTTTTGATAGACTCCGTTAATTCAAACTTGTGCTTAGATTCACTCAAATCCTCGCGAATCCATCCCGACTTACCTTCATAATCTTGCTATAACGGACGAGTATACTTGCTCGTATGTGTTATTGGTAATATTGGTAATTCACCTTTATAAGTTTAAAACTTGCACCAACCGGCACATCAAGTTTTAGGCGCCGCCGCCGGATTTGATTGTGTTTCAACAAGTTTTGAATTTCCTCACCGATTCAACTAAAAAAAAAAAAAATTACGAAACCTTAACCGGATCCGGTTGGCCTTCAACCGAATCGGTTACAATTTGTCCCATCACTCAACTGGTCTAACCGATCGGTCGCATCCCGCAACCGATCCGGTTACCTTCCTCTGTTCCATATAAAACTGTTTTCGTTGTTTGTCCGTGTGTTTAGATATTGCCTGGATTCTCTAGGTCATTGTATGAACACTCGAGCAACGGGAATAGAACCAATTACACCTCTTACCAACCCCGAACGTTTGATTCGAAGAAGAAGAAGAACACGTTTCATACCATTAGAAAATCGTGTACCAAGAGTACCAAACCCACCATTTGATAACCTCATTGAAGCCAAAGTTGTTTACAATCCTTTCACCAATTTACCTTTTCCCATGGCGGACGATCAACCCATGTGGGGAACCAACCGAACCGTAGCACCAACTCCTAAGTGCTATTGTTGCTATTAACCTGGTGACAATTTCACGTGAAAGGACATCACCTTTCTATGATCAAAGACCGACAATTCGATGGCACATGCGGCCGATCCGCATAAGCACATTGCGAATTCATCGAAATTTGCGGCATGTTTCGTTATGGCGACACCGATGTCAATGCCATCAAACTCAAACTTTTCCCATCATCACCGGAGATGCTAAAGTATGGTACAATGAATTAACCCCAGAATCATCAATACTGGGAGGAGATGAGGCAAGCTTTGTGAGCCGATTCTTTCCACCGCCATGTTTGATCGATTAATGGGAGAAATTGCTTTCAACCAAAACCCAAACGAATCACTTGTCGAGCTTGGCCGAATGAAAGATTTGCCGTAGTTGTCATGGACATGGATTATCAAAAGGAACCGTTATCCAAATCTTTTACCATGGACTAGATGAAATCTCTCAAGGCATCCTTGATGCCGGAGGAATTTTTCTGTATAAAACTCCCAATGATGCACATCAATTACTCGAAGATCGAGTACTTCTCAAACTTGATTGGTCCAAAGATTCAAAAAACAAACCTCTCCGAAAAACCGTTGCTTTTATCGAAAACACCGATACCTCAAAACTCTTGGAGAAAATGGGCGTTAACCTCAAAAATCGACTACGCAATACAAGGATATCAAAGATGAAATGAAAGACATGCGAGACGGATGCAACAATTGTGGAGGAAATCACCCATCGTCCGAAAGTGCGACGATAAACCTATGGGTGGACCGAAGAAGGAGAAGCAAATTACGCCAAGGAGGATACCGTGGAGGAGGATATCGTAGTATTATTACGGTCGAAATTCGAAATTGGCAAGATCGCCGACCAAGGGATGACAACCGTGATTCTCAACCACGAACCGACGATCCACCAACCCAAAATTCGACAAAAAGATGTAAGAAACCGAATTCAAAACCATGAGAGAATTCGTGGTCGGTCAAAATCCGCAAATGATTTTATCAAAATCAATTTTTCAATCTCAAAGCCAAAGTTAAGCAAGGACAGAAAAATCATCAAGCATCTATCCAAGATCTTGAAAACAAGCTTGGCGATTTTTCGACCAACATTCCTCTAGACCATCCGGTTCATTGCCAAGTAACACTCAATCCAATCCAAAACCATCAAATGATAAGATGCACCGTCCACCCCAAACAAGAAATGAACATATCAATGTTGTTACAAGAAGTGGTCTCTCGACGATCCACCACCTAATCCTAATACTCCTATCACCGCTGATAGTGAGGATGAAAACGAAGAACCAACCACAACTCAAACCACCAAAAGAAAGACATTCCATCCGTCAAGGCGTATACACCAAAAATTCCTTATCCTCAACGCCTAAAGAAAGAAAAGATAGAAGCGTTATAAGAAGTTTATCGAAATAATCAAAGAGGTTAGACTCAATGTTCCTCTCGTTGATGTTATAGCCGAATGCCCAATTACGGAAATTTTGAAAGAACTTAATAACAAAAGCAAGCTTGAGCAAATATCGAACTTTTCTTAACGAAGAATGCTCACCATAGTTCAAAACAAAATTCCACCAAAGCTCGGAGATCCCGGAGCTTTTATTCCATGTACTTTGGAATAACGTTAAATGTGATGCTTTAGCCGATCTTGCGCAAGTATCAATTTGATGCCTTATTCACTCTATTCCAAGTTGTGCAACAACTTGAAACCAACAAAATGAGCATCCGATTGGCAAATCATTCCTATCAATATCTGTGGAATCACCGAGAATATGCTTGTTCAAGTCGGTAAATTCATTTTTCCCGTGGACTTTGTAATTTTGGAAATGGAAGAAGATAGTAAAGTCCCACTCATTTTAGAAAGACCTTTCCTAAATACCGACGCAATCATCAAAGTTAAAGGAAAGAACTCAACCTTGGAGTTGGGGAAGATCGAATCACTTTTCTTATCGATAAATCAATGCGCTACCCACATTCCAAAGTGATGACACTTGTTTTAACATCGATGTTATTGATGAAGTCACCGATGAGGAATTAGATGCATTCGAACGAATCCGATCCATTCATGACTACTTCAAAAATCAATGAAACAGATTCGACAAAGAGTTTGATGATTTCATGAAAGTAGAATTTGAAGAAGATAACTCGTAAGAAGAAGAAATGGAGGAAGAAGAAGAAAATTTTGAGGAAATCACTTTCACCGACAAGATGCGAATAAAATCCTCTATCGAAGAACCACCCATGATCTCGAACTCAAACCTCTCCCAAATCATCTTGAATATGCTTATCCGGAGAACTCACTTCTTCCAAGAGTCATATCTTCATTGCTCGAGGATGATGAGAAAGAAAGTTTAGTTTCGTGCTCAAAATCACAAACAAGCTTTTGCTTGGAAAACATCCGATATCCCGTGAATTAGTCCTAATTTTGCAAACACAAAATCAATTTTGAAGAAGGGATTAAACCGTGGTAGAACGTCAACGTCGACTTAATCCCAACATGAAAGAAGTTGTTAAAAGGAAATCATTAAACTCTCGATGCCGGAATCATTTACCCAATTGAGGATAGCCCTTGGTAAGCCCTGCTCATCGTGTTCCCAAGAAAGGAGGAATGACGGTTGTAACTAATGTTTAAATGAACTAGTTCCAACTAGAACTGCCACCGGTTGGCATGTTTGTATTGACTATTGTAAGTTAAACAAAGCCACCGTAAAGGATCACTTTCCGCTCCCGCTCATGGATCAAATGCTTGAAAGACTAGCGGAAATAAATTCTTTTGTTTCTCGACGGATTTTCGTGATATTTCCAAATTCCATCGATCCTAAAGATCAAGAAAAGACCACCTTTACTTGTCCTTTTGAACTCACGATATCGGCGTATGCCTTTTGGTCTTTGTAATGCACCCGCGACTTTTCGAGAGGTGTATGATCGCCATATTCCAAGACATGCTAGAAACCTCCATGGAAGTTTTCATGGATGATTTTTCGATCTTTTGAGATTCATTCAAGCTTGCCTTTCTAATCTCGATAAATGCTCGAAAGATGCGGTCGCACATCTTGTTCTCAATCGAGAAATGCCACTTTATGGTAACCAAGGAATTGTGCTTGGCCACAAAATCTCTAGTCTTGGAATGGAAGTCGACAAAGCAAAGGTCGATGTCATCTCAAAACTTCCACCACCAACCAACGCCAAAGCCGTTAGGAGTTTTTAAGACATCTTTGGTTTTACCACGATTCATCAAAGATTTTTCCAAAATATCTCGTCCGATGACAAAACTTTCGAGAAAGAATCTATCTTTGACTTGATGTCGATTGCATAAAAGCCTTCGAATCATCGAAATCTCAACTTACTAGTGCTCCAATCATGGTTTCACCTAATTGGTCACTACCCTTCGAACTTATGCGCGACGCAAGCGATTTTGTTGTTGAGCCGTCTTAGGACAACGTGAAGGAAAACACTTTCGGCCTATATATTTTGCCAAGAAGACACCGAATAGTGCCCAAGAAATTATACCGTCACCGAAAAAGAATTACTAGTCATTTTCGCTTTGACAAATTCAGATCATATCTTGTGCTCTCAAAAATCGTTTTACCGATCATTCAAGACTCAGTATTCGGTCACCAAACAAGACGCTAAACCACGCCTTATTCGATGGATTTTGCTACTCCAAGAATTTGACATCGAAATCCAAGATAAGAAAGGAGAGAGAATCTTGTCACGATCACTTATCCCGCCTCGAAAATCCTAATCTTGAGGAGTTGAAAGAAGAAGAAATCGATGATTATTTTCCGATGAAACTCTTATGACCATCGACGGAAATGACGATCCTTGGTTTGTCGACTTTGCAAACTACCTCACGGAGGAATTCTCGTAAAAGGAATAACTCATGCTCAAAGAAGCAAATTCTTTTCGAACTCAAATACTATTTTGGGAAGAGCCATATCTTTTCAAAATGTGTCCGATGGGATGATCGAAGATGCATTTTGGTTCCAAACTCGTAAAATTATTGACGAATGTCACCATGGCCTAACTGGGGACATTATGGTCCTTCCACCACGCCTAAGAAAGTTTTTGATGTTGGATTCTATTGGCCAACAATATTCAAAGAAGCACATACACTTGTTCAAAACTGTGACGCTTGTCAAAGAACCACCAATCTCTCGAAGGGATGAAATGCCATTAACAAGCATTCAAGTGTGTGAAATATTCGATATTTGGGGAATAGATTTCATGGGACCTTTCCCTAAATCCCACAAATTCAATACATTCTCGTTGCTATAGATTACGTGTCCAAATGGGCGAAGTCAAGCTTTACCAACAAACGATGCTCGTGTCGTTGTTAATTTTCTCAAAAGCTTTTCGCTCGTTACGGAATTCCCAAAGCACTCATGTTTATCGAGGAACTCATTTCGCAATCAACAAATGGAAAAAACCATGAAAAGATATGGAGTTCATCATCGATTTCATGATCGCTTATCACCCACAAACTAGTGGTCAAGTCGAAAATACCAACAGAGCTCTCAAAAGAATATCGAAAAACAAGAAAAGACAATCCATCTTTATGGGCAAGAAAACTTGACGATGCTCGTGGGCATTTCGACGGCTTATAAAACACCAATTGGTACAACTCCTTATGCACTCGTATGGGAAGACTTGTCATTTGCCGCTCAAGTTGAACATCGTGCTTATCGGGCGCCGAGACAATGTAACACCGATCTCAAAATAGCCGAGAGAAAAGATTTCGCAATTGCACGAACTCGATGAATTAAGACTCCAAGCTTATGAAAACTCCAAAGCGTATAAAGCCGTAACAAAAGCTTATCATGATAAAAGCTACGAATTCGAAAAGAATTCAAAGCCGAGATAAAGTTCGCTTTTAACATGAAATTCAAATTAAAGCTCCTAAGTTACAACCAAATGGTTTGGACCATATGTCGTTAAACATGGATATCCATCCGGGTATGTCGAACTCTATGACAAACAAGGTGGAAGTTTCATCGTTAATGGACACGAATCAAGTTATACTACGACAAGGAGCAAACGAATGAAGTTTCATTCTATGACGTTGTCCTCGAGACACCATGAGAATGAATTAAATCGTCACCTTTGTAGCACCATTTTCGGAAGAATCCCACAAACTGCTCCATGGAAACCAATCTTTGAGTTCGTCTGGGACGATATTGAAGCTATTGGTGAAGAATTCATGTACATCTCCGAACTTTACAATGTTCATAGCTGCCCTTGCGGTGAATAAATCGGGAAGACTCGAGTCGCCGATGACTCGATAATAAAACAAGCGCTTCTCGGGAGGCAACCCGTGTGTTTCAGATTTGATTTTACGTGGTCACTCCCAAAGTTTTAACCTTTGGTTGAACTTAAGTGTGGGGGTGCCACCTTTAATAAAACCTTTGTTTGTTTATAAGATTGTGTGCAGTGATGATTTAGTGGACGCCAGAAGAAGAAGAAATTTTAAGTCGATAAACTCATTGACATGTCTGGTTTCATCTCTATTTTCCTATTTCTATACTTTGAAGTTCGCTTTTCATCGAGGACAATGTCTAACTTAAGTGTGGGGGGAATAGGAAAATTAGAGTTTTCATGCTTAAATTTAAAATTTTGTTTGCCCTTGTGATCTAGTTGTTTTCACACTTTTAGGATTATCTATTAGAATAATCGGATCATTCCATCGTAAACCGGTAATATTTGAAACTTCGAGATGTGTTCCGATTACTATTGCAATCCATTCGGGATCGATAACATTTGCTAACACATATTATACCCTTTCACTAAATTGTGAGGATTTGAGCCTATTTCTTATTAGCATACATCTTTTATGCTTAGAACTTTTGTTATGAGTGTCGGTGATTTTATTTATTCTAGAACTTGTGCTTGTAAATCATTACTGCATCGCAGTGAGATTGCATTAAATGCGATATAAGTGAATTCGTGTGATAAAGAGGCACCTTAGGATTTAACCCAAATGGCCTTCCATTTTACATTTAATGATATACTAGCTAGCCTCATTGGTTAGTTAACCACCCACATGGACCCATTTGTAGTGCTCATTTTTAGCACTAGATACCTCTAGTTACACCTTCCGAGCCATCCCTTTCTTTTTGTTAAATCCAGAAAAATACAAAAATATTTTACACTTTTAAACCTTAGCCTACCCCATATCAATGTCTAAATGATTGGTTGCTAGTTTCATGGAAAGTGAAGATTGTTCAAATGATTATGAGTACCACATCCTATGAGATTGATTGAGCCATGCGTTATGTTAAAAAAAAAAAAAAAAAAAAAAAAAAAAATTGTGTTGGAGTATGGAAATAATAGCCAATGTGCTATGATCGTGGAACAATTGTCATGGCAAAGCAAAAAGCTGTGGAAAGTGGAAAAGAAGAAAGCAAAGCTATAATCATTTATTTGGTTCGTGGAATGTTTGATAGCTAGCAACATGGGTATTAGACTTGATTTCATTTTTATTTTAACACCAATTTCATTAACATTCCCATGCCTTATCCATACCCTTAACCCGAAGCCTATCATTATAACCCGAATAAAAGCCCTCTTTAGAAGTTTTTACTTGGTGCTCACGCCACGGCGGTGGAGTTTTGTTTCTTGTACAAGCTTATGGTAATAATCTAATCATGACTGAGCAATGAGTGTGATTTATCTTGTTACTCCACTAAAAATGAGTGATTGAGTGAATTATATTCCATTATTTTTCGTGAGGTGTTTTGAAATGTTAATCATGCAAGAAAATCATTGGATATTGTCAAACATCTTGACGTTTCACCTTTATAAGCATAATTGATGAATCTTCTCTCGTATTTATACTTGGTTGATTTGCATCACATTTTTCATAATCACGATCTTGTACCAGTGAATGTTCTTTCCTAGATTTGCTTGAGGGCAAGCAAAGTTTAAGTGTGGGGGAATTTGATAACACTCAGATTGTGCATATTTTAGTAGCATTATGTGTACTTTTATATCATTATTTGGTTATATTTATGATTTTAGTACTTAATCGTATCTAGAGATGTTTGTCTAGTATTTATAACCAAGTGCGGAAATGGAGGAAAATGTGGAAATATGCGCTAATCGAAGATTCCCGCTTCAAGAAAGTTAAATCTCAAGGACCTTTGAAGACTTTAGTGATTGAAGAACCAAGTTCTACAAGTCGAGTGAAGAGAAAAGATCAAGTTTTGTATCCCGAAGATCCAACCGGATCCGTTACACCTACAGCCGAATCGGTTGGAAGTTGGTCGGAATTACTGTTTTTGCCATAACCAACCGATCGGTCGCAACCCGCAACCAGATCGGTCGGCGTGTTATTATTGAAGACCAACCGGATCGGTTGGTCATATGACCGATCCGGTTGGAGAAGCTGCAGTTGTCAAATCTTCATCACTAAGCTTCTCCTTTGCATCCAAACGATTCTAGGTCCTTCCCTTGGTGTATTCTAGTCCCTTCCTCACTCCTTGGAGGCCAAGTTAAGCATTTAACACCCTAGGCCTTGGAAATAGTATAAATAGAGGCTAATTGTGAGCATATGAGACACACCTCAATTACAAAGCTCTCTACTCATCAAACCAAGCCTTAACCTCTTAAAATTCGTCCTTAGAAATCCAGGGAAGTTTGGAGTTCCAGAAGTTCCACCTTTGGAGGCCAAAACACCGAGAAGTCCACCACGATCCTTTGGGAAACATTACTTCATCATTTGTAATCTTATTCCAAGCATTGTAAGACTTTTAATCATGTTTTCTAATGATCAAAGTTATGAGTTTATGTTCATGTTTGCTATGAGTGGCTAGTTTCTTTATACATTTGCTTAAATGATGTTGATTATCATATGATTAGTTAGTGATTGTGTTAACATGTTTTAATTCAATTTCAAGTTAATTCTAAGATCCAATTGTGCTAAAGTTTCATAGTGACATTTGTTAATCATGGCTAATTGGTAGTAATCGTTGGGGTCGAAAGAACTTCGTGTTATTCAACTAGTCATAATCATTTTGTCTATGGATGATTGTTTTTACCCATTATTCTTGATTATACAAAGGAACTAAGGTGTGGTTGTAATAGAAACGCTTTTTGATTATCAAATTGGATTTGTTGGAAACATCTAAATGGTCGTAAGATTAGTTGTTGAGAATCAATTGTAGCCTTTTGTCTATGATCGGTTACCTTTTGTATTGACCATTTCTTAAGCAATTTGATGAACAAGTGGATGTTTTTGTGTTTAAGTTTATTGATTTAAACTTATGAAACTTGAATTGATCTTGAATTGATTGGTTAAACTTAAAGCTTGTTTTTATGAACTAAAATCTTGACGAAGGTTTAACTTGTAAGAACAATAGATTAGTTTTCAACTAATTATCACAACCAACATGTTAAGTAGTTAACACAATCACATTAATCTATGTTATGATACTAGTTTAAGCAAGTGTAGTTTTAATCATCCGAATTTCATTATATCTATTTGCTTTGTTATATGTTTTGATAGACTCGTTAATTCAAACTTGTGCTTAGATTCACTCAAATCCTCGCGAACGATCCCGACTTACCTTCATAATCTTGCTATAACGGACGAGTATACTTGCTCGTATGTGTTATTGGTAATATTGGTAATTCACCTTTTATAAATTTAAAACTTGCACCAACCGGGCACATCAAGTACCAAATGAGCCGTTGGATAATAAACCCCCGACAATTTTTTTGTTGCGTTGTAAAAAACTTCAAGTAGTCGGGTTGGTTTTTCAATTGTATCCCAATGCTCGGCATTAAATGGAGCACACCTACCCCTTCCCGACAATTTCTCATCATGAAAATATTGCAAAGTCATCTTTTGTTTTAAACCACTTATGAACATAAGATAAGTGGAGTTCCATCTTGTTTCAATATCCCAACTAGGTTGTAACCAAGGTTTCCCCGCACTTTCACACAACCAAATGTATGCATTATATCTTTTATTTCCCTTTTTAAAAACATCGGTTAACATTCTTTTAAAACTTTCTTTCACTTCACTCAAATGCGGATCTTTTAATCCCGCTTGCACGGCCAAGTTAATGATGTGTGCAACACATCGACTATGAAAAAAATCGCCATTACAAGGTGGCTCGTATTCCATTTTTAGTCTACCCATTGCGTTTGTGTTGTTACTAGCATTATCCAACGTTATTGAAAAAAAAAATTCTGTCAAGTTAAATTTATGAAACACTTTTCTCAACAAGTTGTATAAAGCTTCTCCGGAGTGAGGAACCGGAAAGTCTTCAAATGCTACGACTCGCTTCATCATTTGCCAACTTTCGGGATCAACCCAATGTGCGGTAACACAAAGGTACGAAAATGGCAAATTATGAGGAGCGGCCCAAACATCGGTTGTTAAATTAACACAATCATCTAAATTTAAAAAGTATTTTTAAATCTTGTTTAGCCGTTTTCCACATTTTCATAGCATCGCGTTTTAGAGTCATGCGACTTACATGATGATACTGCGGTTGCATATATTGCTGGTACACCTCCCTCGTCAAAGCGTTGTCATAGTGGTTGAACGGCAAACCACGTTGAATCACCAAACCGGCCAATTGTTGACGGAGTAAATCATGATCGTATGCAAAAATAGTCCCGTCTCGAGCCATGGAAGATTGACCGGCTTCCGGAACCGATTTGAGTGCCTTGCAATACTTTTGTTTGATGTGAGCCTTCAACGTCGAGTTGGAACCGGCAGACAATATACTAAAGCAATATTTACATTGCGCCTTTTTCTTACCGTTCGACATTATGACGTAGTTGAAGTGTTCCCATGGATCTTTTACACGGTCGCATGGTAAAACTTTCTCAACCGTCGCTGCACTTGTTGAACCAACTTCGGTGTTGGTGGTGTTGTTGGTGTTTGAACTTTCCATTAGTGTTTAGTGAAATACTTTCGGTTTTTATTTTTTTGAAGTGTTTTTTGATTGCTTGAGAGTAGTAATTAACCAAATACATAACACATCTATTTATACTAACATTTGTATGGCAAAATGGTAATTTTTGAAACATGTTTAATAATATCCCCCCCCCGCTCCCCTCTTTCAAAATTTCAAATTCAAAAGTTTAAAATTCAAAAAAATAAAAAAAAACCCGCCCATATGCAAAAACCGGTTACGAACCGGTTTTAGGTTCCGGTTAATAAAAACCGGTTTTAAAACCGGTGATTTTCTCAAAAATGCAAACCGGTTCCTAACCGGCGGTTAGGGTAAGAACCGGACCGGTTTCGGTCAAAACCGGTTTTGATCGGTTGGGTTTTTCGGTTTCATTTCGGCTACGGTTCGGTTAACCGGTTTTTTTGTGCACCACTGGTGAGTAGGCACATCAATACAATTTGGGGGAAGCACAACTAGTTTTTCATTATTCTTTGACTGGAAGCACAACATTAAATTTTGAAAAACTTGTGGCAGTTTAGCTAATGGCGGGAAAAATTGCTCTGTGTCATATCTTTGTTAATCCACATTGTTTCCGTGCTGGAGACACAAAGAGAAAATCGCAAGAGGGATTTAGACCATCATCGAAACCAAAATCGAGATCTCCTGATGGCACATTATGTCTCTTGTCCTCTAAATCAAATTCCTTCACAACAAAATTGTTCAAGTACTTATCAACCTCAATAGTTCTTGAAGCTTATTTTTAATACAAGTAGGGTTGGATCAGTTGGAAAACCCTTTCAGGGGTTCGATCCTCACTCCCTACAAAAGGCCGGAGGTCCTTTCTACCTTTGGTAGAACTGGAAGCAGCCTCTCTACCTTAGGTAGGGGTAAGGCTGTCTACATCTTAACCTCCCCCAAATACCGGAAACGGTATTAGGTACCCATAACCCGTGGAAGACGGCATTGGGAGTTACTTTACTTCTTTTTGTTGTATCGGTCATAATATAGGCCTTTTCGATTCTTTTGAGAATGGCAGTTAAATCGGACATACAAAAACCACCCCATAACTTAAACATAATTATATTAATTACTGCAGGTTTGTTTTGATATTAGTTTTTTTCTATTTACCTTCTCGGCTATAGCTTGTTGTTACTCCGTACCCAGTAAAGATAACAAGATAAATAACAAAGATCATAGACTCATAGTGGGGGATACAGAACCAAGCGATATGATCCAAGAGCACTACAAATGCCACGGCCTGCACGAGAGAACATGCGACATGGCATCCGATCCTGAGTTGAGCTCGATCGCCACCAGCAGCTTACCTATGGCTATATATAGTGTTACTCCATGCAGTGGTTCGTAAGGATATTAAGATAGATAATACAAATCAAAGTGAGGGATACAAAACCAAACGATATGATCCAAGAACACCGCCAACGCCACGAGGGAGCATGCGACATAGCATAGCCCTTCTTCCAATCCTGGATGGGGGATCAGTACTTGTAGGAATGACATAATGCTTATCCATGTTTCACACGGCCACATAAGTGGCGGAGCTCGCGATCGACCACCACCTTACACTTGGTCCATGTTTACTAGTAACTTATATAAATGAGCAAAATAAATTAATAAGCTTTTGTAGCGTTTGCTTTGGATGCTCAAATAAGAAAATTAACATTGTCTTATTTGTAGCTCGCAAGTACTATACACAGAGATAATTTAAGTGTTTGTAGGTTAACAAAAAATCAACTTTTATAAGATAAAATTCAAAGTAGAAACCTATACAGCATAGGATAAAATTGCAGAGTTTCTCTGGTATCTTTTACTTCCTTTATATGTAACTCTTAGTAAATGTTTCTTTCACAGTTTCACCTGCCTAACTTTACTTTTGAATCTTTTATTTCTACCGTTATTGACACACACCTTCATCAATTTTACGCATTTACCCTCTTCAAGTTGCCTATAAAAGTCGAAGCCCCTTATATTCATGCAAATATCATATGTTTTTCATTTTTCTGTCTTCTTTTTATCTCTTTAGATGAATTGTAAATCTTAGAAAGATGGGAAAGAGGGACTCGGAGATAGTTTGAGGAAGCGGTTGAAATAAGTGGTTTGGAACAAAAATGATTTTCGACAACTATTGGTGTGCTAAATATTGTTCCGAGACCACTTATTTCATCCTCTTCCTTATTCTAACACCGACTCCCGTCTTATCTTATGAAGTTACTTGATTAAGGAAAAATTCTGTAAGTATTTAATTTTGTTTAAGTGGCTTGAGAATTGAGACAATGTATATATTCATGTTTTTGTATCATGGTGTTACATTCGGTCTTGAAGGTGTTTCAGGTAGGTATGCCTACACTGACTGATTCAATATATTTGAGTTGTCTAGGTCATACAAGCTATAAATAAACATTGACTCCAAACAAACCAACAACAAGGTTTGTAACAGAAGATCGCACACTTATGTTGAAATGAGCAAAAAGAAGATTTTAGTTAATGACTCGGTTAACTTTGGTTTTAGTGTTTTCTTAAGTCCAACCATATATGTTTAAAACGAGGAATTAGTGTCCACGCTTCATGGCGGGTTGCAAATTTACACATCATTTATAAAAGCTAAAATCTCAACAACATATGACAATACAAAAGTTTCATATGCAAGCATGGTGATATATTAGATCATAGATAATACAAAAGTTACATACACGCAAGCACGACTGATATTTACACACCTCATCAAAGTTATGAGACATTTTAATTTACATCACTAATATAATTAACCTTTCTATATAGGCATATATGCGTTAAGACTTTCAATGAAAGAAAATAGTACTAAAGGTCATCATTTTCTTATGGTTTCTTTGATGCTGCTGAGTACCTATCAACCAAAAATATAGTACCCAAAAGATTCCTGTAAAACACATAGTTATGGCCAGAGATTTTGTTTGCAGATGGTGCTAGTGTAAACTATAATCTCGCCATTGCTTCAAACTCGAAGGACCAAAGTTGCTCGTCAGAAACTCTATAACCGAATAGCGGTTACATAACCATAAAACGGTTATGGATAGTTAGTTATTAGAAAACAGTTACAACCGCCAAAAACGGTTAGAAACGGTTACCTCCTAACCATTGACCGTTGCAACGTTTGGGAAATGTACCCTTTCGTTTAGTTTAAATACTCGATGTAATGAATCATTTCAGAAGTTAGACGATTTAGTTATTCAAAGATTATTTGTTGTTTGCATTTTCATATCGACTCACTCAATATACACGTTAGGGACCAACATTTGGCATCAAGAGCCTTACTATACATCTCGTTACACCATCAATCATCATCAGAATCCTTGTTAACGAGACACAAAAAACCAGAAACCTCAACGAAGGAAAAAGGAAACCAAAACCAGAAACACAAGCGCTGCTTTTGGTTCAGGAAGAAGAAATACATGCTCAAACTTTTGTTTCAGGAGAAGAAGACATTGTTTGGATAACTAGGACATAAGATAAGTAGTATACGACTTATCTTTGTGTCGAAATTTGCAAACCAGAGGACACCGTATCTTAGTGGTGTCCGTATTCAGGTCGTGTGAGGCCCTCGAAATTAAATCGCAGCTAATTCTATTTTTTTTAAAAGCGTTTGTAAAACCTAAAAGAGAAGGAGATTACCTTGTTGGTGTCTAGTACACGACAACTAATTAAAAAGAAGAAAGAAAGGATACCTTGTTACACTAGAAATGACATAAAACGTGACAAGAAGAAAAAGAAAGACGATGTTAGGATACCTTGTATAAAACTACGATACAAGAAGAAAAGCATTTAAGGAGTTGCTTGGAGATAGAAAAATTATAGAACCAATAAGCATTAAATAAGCTAAACTAGAAAATCACTATATTAGGACTATTTTCTTGATTTTTAAGCAAAAGCGAATTAAGACAACTACAAACATTGTTAAGAGAAAACAATCAAGGATTGTTTTGGAAGAAAGACGCTAGCAATACAAATTGGTAGAGGCTTGGGAGTGGATTGGGTTTGTGTTTTCTTAATTGTGGTCCGGTTTGGATTTGGAATTAAATTGATTTGACAAGCTTTATTAACCAAGGACCATAAATAATATTTTCCATTTTGAAAAACGAAGATACAACAATTTTGAGATATTTTCGGTATTTTGATGCATTTAAAGTGTTTTAAATGTTTTGATTGATCAATTGTATTTTTGAAATACCGAAAGGTATTCTATTATTTTTGACACATTCGGTGTGGAACAAGAAAGGAAGGAGAAGTGTTGTGGAACGCGGACAAGCAACGAAGGATACTACCATCGTAGTGGTAAAGAAGAAAACAAGTAATCGACTTGTTTTACTTAAAATACCGAAAGGTATTTTGTGGTTACTTTGTGTTCGAATTGAAGTCATAACAACAAAACCTTGTTGTTACCAAGAAGAAAACCGAGACCAAGAAGTTCTAGGACACGTCATTTACAAGTCAACACAAAAGGATAAGAGAAGAAACAACGTGGTGAAAGCGTGGTCATTAAAGGAAACTATTCGACAACATCAACAAAGGTGTAAGCCAATTGGTTTAGTAAAAGTGGGAAAGAAAGAACTTGGTTGGTATTAAACTCAAGTACCGACACAAGTAGGAATACAACTGTGTTTAAAACACAACAACGAGGTCACAAATTCAAACTTTGGATTTCTCTCTTATACTTTAAATAGTATAGATCGTTATTTTACATTACTAGGAAATCCGAGAACTATATATTGATCCCGTACTATTAGATTCCCGGATAACTATTTATGTTCCCGTAGTATTAAGAATACCATACTTAGTTAGAATCCCCATAGAAAGTAGAAAATGAAGATCATAAGTACCATCAAAATGCCCAGTGACGATGCGAGTGGCAGTAACACTACACCAAAACTCGTAACCCCTATGACACAGTATCAATGTCCTAAACTCAAAATCACAAACTACACAGTTTGGACTATACAAATTAAGGTGATACTGGAAGCACAAGGTTTATGGGAAGCAATAGAACCTAAGGAAAATGCACAAGTAGATGATAAGAAGGATAAGGCAACAACCGCCTTCTTATATCAAGCATTGACCGAAGATGTGATCTTACAAGTAGCAAGTTGCAAAACAGCAAAGGAATTATGGGATTCATTGAAAAAGAGACACGTTGGAGAAGAGAAAGTGCAACAAGCACGGTTACAATCATTGATGATTGGATTTCGCACCTTCAAATGAAGGAGGATGAAACGATGGATGCATTACTGCTAAACCGAAGCGGCTACGCCACGAAGGCTAAAGAATTAGGAAAAGCATTAGATGAATCACTTTTAGTACGAAAACTATTAGATTCCACACCAGATAGGTTCATTCAAATAGTAGCATCCATAGAACAGACGAATGATCTCGATGACATAACGTTAGATGAGATCGCAGGGAAACTTAAGGCATTCGAGGAGAGAATAAAACTCCGAAAGGGAGGACAAGTAGAAAGCCAAGATAACCTATTATTCGCACTTGGCGAACACTCTAGAAATAAGAAACGATTTACCAAATATAGAGGTAGATCAAACTATTCATGAGGAAATTGGCAAAATAAGGGAAATAGAGATAACTCGAATGGAGGAAACTCAACTCACAATAAGAATAAAGGTGAGTGGGATAAAAAGAACTTGAAATGCTTCAATTGGTAAAACCGGACATTTCAAGAGAAATTGTAGAATTCCACCAACAACTCAGGAACAATCAAACCTTATCTTAGAAGACGATGAACCATCATTATTAATGGCAACACACGAAACTGAAGAAATCTTGTTAAATGAAGAACAAGTACACCCCCGAAAATATGCTACAATAGATGCTAGCATATGGTATTTAGATAATGGTGCAAGTAACCATATGACGGGCACCAAAGGCCATTTTAAGGATATTGACGAAAACATCACTGGACGCGTTCGTTTTGGAGATGGATCGTATGTGGAGATAAAGGGTAGAGGTTCAATACTATTAGGATGTAGAAACCTACAATAGAAGATGATTTCAGATGTTTACTAAATTCCAAACCTCAAGAGCAACATACTTAGTCTAGGACAACTTACTGAAATAGGTTTCAAGATCATCATGGATGGAAATTTACTGACTTTGTATGATACGAACAAGAAGTTGTTGACGAAAGTAGAACGATCTAAGAATCGACTTTACAGTATTAGATTACATATAGTAGCACCTATATGTCTCTTAGCAAACGTATATGACCAAGCATGGTTATGGCATGCTAGATTAGGTCACCTGAACTTTGATGCGATAGACAAGATGACAAGAAAAGGTCTAGTGGATGGAATTCCGAGAATAAATCATGCAGGACAAATCTGTGATGCATGTTTATTAGGAAAACACATCAGAACACCCTTTCCAAACCAAGCTAAATTCAGATCAAAGAACCAGTTGGACTTAGTATATGGAGATCTTTATGGTCTTATAAGTCCAGCCACACACTCTGGAAAGAAGCTCATCTTCTTATTAGTAGATGATTGCACACGTTTCATGTGGGCTTACTTTCTAACTTCGAAAGATCAAGCATTCAGCACGTTCAAGGAATTTAGACAGCAGATTAAATCAAAGTTGAAGTTGAAAAGAAATATGCTAAGAACGGATAGAGGAGGTGAATTTACATCACATGAATTCACCAAATACTGTAAGGAGAATAGAATAGAAAGACAATTGACAGCACCATACTCACCGCAGCAGAATGGTGTAGTAGAGAGGAGAAATAGGACAGTGTTATCAACTACTAGGAGTATGATGAAAGCGATGAAGTTACCCTTAACTTTTTGGGCGGAAGCAGGAAGGCACGCCATTTACATACTCAACAGGTACCCACGAAAGCCCCGGAAGATAAAACACCATATGAAGCCCTCTACAACGAAAACCAAACCTATAATACCTAAGAATATTCGGATGCACAAAGATATGCTAAGATAACGATACCTCACTTGAAGAAGCTGGATGATAGAAGCATTCCAATGATTTACTTAGGAGTTGAAGAAGGATCAAAAGCATGTAGGATATATGATCCAATAGGAAAGAAGAAACATGTTAGTAGGGATGTGAAGTTTATGGAAACGAAACCGTGGGATTGGAATAACAATGAAGATGATACAAGTACAGAGGATACGTTTTAGACTAGCTTTGTAATAGATGGAGTTGACTATGATAATCCTACACCAGTCAACATAGAAAACACTAATAACACGTATCAAGAACAAGAACCTATACCAGATCCACCCTCACCAATCACACCACCATCATACACTTACAACCCTAACTCAGAAGATGAAGAAGGAGATACTATTAGCTCATTAGAGAGCTCAGAACAGAGATATGATCATAGACCAATACAAGGTTTAAAAGATATTACGGAAATCTACCAAACTGCACGTGAAGTAGAAGCCCCAAGCTTATTTTTCACAGAAGAAGAACCCCGTAATTACAAAGAAGCATCAAAAGATGAGAAGTGGATTGAGGCCATGGAAATTGAATTAGATTCAATAAACAAAAATAACACATGGACCCTTACCACATTGCTCGAAAATCAGAAGGCAATAGGACTCAAGTGGGTTTATAAAACCAAGAGAGATGCACAAGGGAGGATCATAAAGTATAAAGCAAGATTAGTAGCAAAAGGTTATGTACAAGAACAAGGAATAGACTTCGATGAGGTGTTTGCACCAGTTGCTAGGATAGAGACAGTTCGATTGATATTAGCACTAGCAAAGATATCATGGATGGCAAGTACACCACTTAGATGTAAAATCAGCATTTTTACATGGAGAATTGAAGGAAGAAGTCTATGTTACACAACCTGAAGGTTTCATTCAACAAGGAAACCTAGGAAAAGTCTACAAGCTAACTAAAGCATTGTATGGCTTAAGACAATCACCTAGAGCTTGGAATGTGAAGCTTGACCAAACCTTGAAGTCATTAGACTTTAAGAAATGTAATCTCGAACAGGCAGTCTACACAAAGAGAAGCAAGACTTCTACACTTATCGTTAGAGTATATGTAGATGATTTGATAATCACGGGCACTCCAAAGAAGGAAGTAGACTTGTTCAAATCCCAGATGGAAGATAAATTTGAAATGAGTGACTTAGGGTTGCTAGCATATTACCTTGGGATAGAAGTTACACAGACAGGAGGAGAGATTACGATCAAGCAAACAGGATACATTAACAAGATCTTAAAAGAGACAAGCATGACGGATAGTAATGACACGAAGACACCCATGGATCCCGGCACTAAGTTGGTCAAGGCGGAAGATGGAAACCCAGTTGACTTAACTTATTACCGAAGCCTAATTGGAAGTCTCAGATACTTACTACATACAAGACCAGATCTTAGTTACTCAGTCGGACTACTCAACAGATTTATGCAAGACCCGAAGGATCATCACCTGAAGGCAGTGAAACAAGTAATTTGATACATCAAAGGAACGAAAGACTATGGAATAATATACAAGAAAGAAGGAGGTCGCAAGATTACGGGATACTGATGACGGTGAGTTATGGAATCAATACGGATCAAGGAAAAGGAACTACCGAAATAGTATTTTACTTTGGAGAGTCACCTATCACTTGGTATACTCGGAAGCAACCGACGATGGCGCCTCATCATGTGAATCGAATTCATGGCGGCCATCGCAAAGAACATGTCAAGCCTAATGGCTAAAGCGATTACTCAGTGAATTAACTGGATTAGAAGAAAAGAAGATAACGCTTAGAGTTGACAACGTATCAGCTATAGCACTCGTAAAGAACCCAGTTTTTCATGGAAGGAGCAAGCAAATAGACATTCGCTATCATTTCATTCATGAATGCGTAGAGAATGGTCATATCAAAGTGGAACACGTAAGTGGAGAACTACAAAGAGAAGATATCTTAACAAAAGCTTTACCAAGACTTAGGACGAAGCAACGATCAAGATTAAGGAGGAGATTGTAAACTATAATCTCGCCATTGCTTCAAACTCGAAGGACCAAAGTTGCTCGTCAGAAACTCTATAACCGAATAGCGGTTACATAACCATAAAACGGTTATGGATAGTTAGTTATTAGAAAACAGTTACAACCGCCAAAAACGGTTAGAAACGGTTATCTCCTAACCGTTGCAACGTTTGGGAAATGTACCCTTTCGTTTAGTTTAAATACTCGATGTAATGAATCATTTCAAAAGTTAGACGATTTAGTTATTCAAAGATTATTTGTTGTTTGCATTTTCATATCGACTCACTCAATATACACGTTAGGGATCAACAGCTAGGAATATCAATTAGTCATTTTATATAGACATTGATGTCGAACCTGCATCTAATGAGTAGAAAAAAGGTATATTTACATTAGAAGATCATGTTATCATATTACGCGATTCACCAAAACACTCTTGTTAGTAGTAAGTTGTTGAGATTTTGCAACGCACGGTCCAAAAGAGGGTACAAAAGATACCTACACACATTTAAATAAGATGATAACTATTGCCAACCCCTTAGAACTTGTAGTATGCTGTCCTGGTCGTGTTTAGGAATGAGAGAATTTGTTCAATATTTGAGCTAAGCAGAAAGAATAAGTAATCCCAAACACCCCTATTTAACTTGTAGGCTAATTTTCAGGTCAAGTATGAGAAATAGGAATGAGGAAATGAGTTCATTATGTTTCTAGTAATTGTGAATTATTGTAAGCTGATGTGCAGCAAGACAGAATTAATAAGTAATCCCGAAAACCCCCTTTTTCTTGTAGACTAATGTGTATATGGAGTATAAGAATGAGGGGATGAGGGAATGAGTTCATTATGTTTCTCGAAAGTAGAGTAGAAAAAATAAGTATTCCCAAACACCCCAGTATTACTTATAGGCTGATGTGCAAGAGTATAGGAATGAGGGAATGAGTTCATTATCTTCCTCTCAGATGAGTGAATTCTTGCAGGCTGATGTGTATGTAGAACCAAAGAAAGTTTTGAATTTAATTTACAGCTTTGAATTTGAGTTACTTCCCATATTGAGTTGGTAAACATCGACCTCATTCTTTGCTAAGCAGATATGACAAGCTATAAATTTTTAAGCACTTTGCAATAAAAGCTTACTCTTTTTTCAGATAAGGAAGCCCTCATTTAAGGCTTGCTGACATGGCTTCAAAAATAATATTTTCAGCCTAAATCTTAGATACACAAAACTCTATGCTTGCTAAAATGGAAAGAAAACTAAAGCCCGGTCACAATTCGACTAAATATGGTTTATAGTCTAGATGTTACTTAAGAGCAATCTCTGCTAAAATGGAAAGAAAACTAAAGCCCGGTCATCATGATGCTTAAAACTAGTTAATGAGAATAACACATCCTTGCACTACAAGACTATGGAGTTTTAAACTATGGAATTACGTAGTATAAAGAAATCTCTGCATTGCTGCTTCTTCTTTTTTTTATTAATATACTTTTTTTTTTTTATTTCTGTTCTAAATGCAAGTTTTCATATGTTATTGCGCGAAGATATTCGGTAACGGAGATAATTTTTGGTCGAACATGGAACATTCTTTTTCTTTATCCAAAATTGATTTTGTGGGTTATACTCATTAAATTATTAGACTGCCCACACCAGTTCGATCGTGGTGTAGGTCGACCGATTCACATTTTGGCCGTGGTGATGTGGCCAATTGGTCACTGTAGGTCGGTTTTTTTCTTATTTTTATTT
Source organism: Chrysanthemum lavandulifolium (assembly GCA_022545495.1). NCBI lineage: Eukaryota > Viridiplantae > Streptophyta > Magnoliopsida > Asterales > Asteraceae > Chrysanthemum > Chrysanthemum lavandulifolium. The sequence goes on along the minus strand of CM040246.1, from coordinate 116,687,239 downwards.
TTTATCTTTTATTTTTTTTTTTTAATTTCGATCGTGCCTTCGACCGATTTAAACACAACACAAAACTACAAAACTTCCCTTTTTACTAACACAATATAGGGATAGTCTCTCTGAGAAAGATTAGGGTAAAAGTGTTTGTTGTGTTTGGTTAATAGAAAATGAGGCATTTTTTTAGAGTGAGAAGATATAGGGATAGTGCGTGAGAAAGATTAGGGTTAGTTGTGTTATTGGGCCAAAAATCATATATCATTGTGGTTGGGCCGGATATTCAAAATTGTAAGGATGAATTGTTTGTTGACATGTTGGAAACATATTTGTGGTGATATAATTGTTAAAAAGATAAAAAAAAAAAAATAATTGACGGTCGACTTTGTTTGGTAAAAAGTCGTTTACAGGTTGCTAAAGAGAGAAAGTTTATGTGACAATCAAAATGAAGGTCGTTGTGGGTCACTGGTGTGTGTAGCCTTAAAGGTTAGTTTTGTGACTTTTATCTATGAAAGTGAAAGGTGGGCATGACCCACCTATAAAGCCCAAACTGATTTGCAAAAGTTGATATGGAGTTATACATTTATCACTATGATCTACGGCCCACCCTTTCCCTAAATTACGTAACATGCACGGAAAAATTTTATTATCTCTAAGAAATAGCTAAAAAGGCTATAGACACGTTTAGTTTATCCGAGTTATGCTTAAATGAAAAATACGATAAATAACTATAATCATACGTTAAAAATGCATCAACTTAATTTAGATGCATCGTTAGTTTTAAAAATGCATCATTGTATAGTTTTTAGCTCAAAATTAGATTATCATACTATCTTAAAAAGCACAAAGGCATTTTAAAGCATTAAATGCCCTACAGATTACTTAAAATTCAGCAATACAAAAAATAAGCATAAAGTACAATCATCTCAAACATAATATATACAACATATAAAGCATTAAGGTTGAGCATCGGTTTAAAACCGACATGACCCGACCTGAACCGACAAAATCGAAAATCAAAAATCGTGAAAAACCTAAACCGAAACCAAACCGAATATGGTCGGTTCAGTTTGATTTTGTGTCGGGTCTGTCGGTTCGGTGTGTTTATGTGTGTTTTTGTTGGTTTTGGGTCGAACCTCACCAAACCGACCCGAAACCAAAAATCGTGAAAAAACTAAACCGAAACCGAAAATTGTGAAAAACCTAAACCAAAACCGAACCAAATGGTTTTCGAGTCGGCTTGGTTTTTTTCGGTTGCGGTCCGATTCGGTTTTGAACCTTCCATGCTCAGTCGTAGAATGCATACTTTACAACAATTTAAGGCACAAACAAGTCAATTCAAGACACATAATTAATACTCTTCTAAAAACACCCCTCATTCAAAAATATAACTTTATATTTAAAGAACAAATACAACTAAAAAAATATTATTCAACACATACATTTAATACACTATTTAAGTCACTCATTCATTAAAATATACAACCATTTCACCACAATATACAATCTAATGAAGCTACTATACCAAAGTATTTAAAAATAAAGCAATCAGTCTAATTTCAAAACTTTGGCTACCCACAGTGGTCGGTTGACCGGTCGGGTCACCCGCGCGCCGACCGAGTCGCCACCACTGCATGTAGTCGGTCTTAGAAGATTTAAATTAGATACAACTCCTATCCTACACTTTAAACTTTTGATATCGTTAACATTTATTTTAGGGTACTCGCTGCTGCAACGCGCGGGTACCCTACTAGTACATATATTAGATGCATATACATATATTAGATGTAGGGGTGGAAACGAGCCTAGCCGCTCGTAAAAAGCTCGGGATCCGATCGGTAAAAAGCTCGAACGAGCCGAGCTTAAACGAGCTCGAGCCTAATTTTGGGCTCATTTAATAATCGAGCTCGAGCCCGAGCTCTGTACAAAAAGCTCGAGTAGGCTCGCGAGCCTAAACGAGCCCTAGAAATATATACGTATAAACGAGCTTAAAAGTAGTAAACGAGCTCGAGCCTTATGTAGTTAACGAGCCGAGCTCCATTTGAACTTTATTTTCTTTAACACATCATAAAATTAGTCGAGCCCGAGCCGAGCTCGAGCTTGAGAAAATTTTCACAAGCCGAGCTCGAGCCTTATATATATAAACTAGCCGAGCTCGGGCTCTGGCGAGCTCGAGCTCGAGCTCGGCTCGGCTGTTTCCACCCCTAATTAGATGTATATACATATACTAGATGCATTTATTAAGTTAGGAAAATTATGTGTATTTTTTCCTCTATGTGTCAAATATGTTGTTAGTACTACTTTGCATCGTTTACACTTCAAAATCACTTCCTAAACTAACTCGGATAGTCAGATGAATCTAAATAAATAGAGATGTATATAATTCAAGTCGATGCATCTCAAACGTGTAATTATAGTAATTTCTCATCTTTTTCACTTTAAGGTTTTCTCTCATTAAATCCTTATCTAGTTTATCATGCATTTTTAATCTTAAAGAAGAAAATGACACGTTTTGGTTAGGGCAAATCATATAAAAAGGTACTAAATTTATGTCTAATTTCAATTTAAGGTATACAAGTTTTTTTTCTTCTTAATTTAAGGTATTAAAGTTACTATCTTGTGCAATCTAAGTTTTTTTTACCAGATAGTCAGGTAGCCGCTCACTTTTTGATGAGATGGCAATAGTTGCTAACATGGCATCTTTGTTAGCAATTTTTGATGACATGGGTTTTGTTAACAGCTAAAAGTACACCTATTAAAATATCACAACACACACATTTAAACCTAATACTAAACTCTACCCTTCTTCAACATTTATCCACCAGCATCAACCCCACCACCACCAACACCACAACCCCATCAATGTATTTAAGCTCCAACTTTCATCAAACACCACCACAAATTTATCAATCCATATGTATCAGTATGATAAAAGAGTTTTCATCAAATACACCAACCACCAACACCGACCACCTATTACAACAACCTCCGAACATCATTAAGCGTCCCCTCGTCATCCCAATCTACAACCATCAAGACCCAAAAGTGTTTGGATTCGGGAAAACATGAACCGAACTATTTTTGTATTAAGTTCATATGGTTGTACCTTACATCCTTATTGTTTTGTTTTGCAATAATAATGGGAAAATATGAACGGGATTTATGTTCTCAATTTCATGGTATTTATCAGGAAGAAGGGGAACCTGAATTATTTTTGTCAGAGTATAAAGAAGTATTTGGATTCGGGTGTAATAATAGATAAATGGGTGTTTGGAACTTTACTTGATGACTAGACTTTTAACCTGAAAACTTACTAATGGCTCAAGATTGCAAAAAAAAAAAAAAAAAAAAAAAAAAAAAAAAAAAAAAAAAAAAAAAACGATACCTTAAATTGAGAAGGAAAAAATGGGTACCTTAGATTAAAATCATAAGTTCATTATCTTTTTATGCGATTTGCCCTTTTGGTTACGAATGAAATACCAAAACATCAAAAGTATGTTTTCTAATTCCTTCTGTATGTTTGGAGATAGTAATTTTTACTTTTTTAAGCTATAGTTTTGAAAAGAAATCAATTTGAACGTGATTTTTCATTGTTGTTAAATGCAATTCTTTTGAAAACAGGCTTGTTTTCGCCAACTAAACGCATTTGTAGTGTTGGTTTAAAAGCAAAACGTAACAAATTGAAAAGCACTTATGAAAAACATGATATGTACAACATTGGTTCATTTTTACATGAAGTAACAATTCATGTCGACTTAGGTTTGGTTCTTGTTAGTGACTCATAAACTTTTTGGGCCCCTTGAAAGAAATTATTAGTTGCGCGGATGTATGAATATAATTACAAATGTCAAATTATAAATCTTATCTATCAGGCGAGACCAATATGCATTTTTGTAACCAACTCGATTTTGTGAGAACTTTTTTCTCAACTGAATCACAACTCATTATCGCATCTCGATCAGACTGCGTTACTTGTTGCGGCAGGGTTTACAAAAGAGATTTAGGGGGTGTTTGGTTTGTTGCCATGAATCACAATGGTATGGGTACAACTATAGGGTGAAATGACAATAAATGTATTAATTTCATAGTTGTTGTTTGGATTGATTGATAGAGTATGGGTTTTATTATTTAAATTGTTGTAACAAATTAAAAAGGACAAGAATAAATGGTTTTACACTCAAAATATTGTGGGCCCGAAGGAATGATTTGGCCAAAGGTACCAATTTAGCTTTCAATGAGAAAACTTTTATATTTGGATATCATCAAACCTATACAAGTGAACCAAACATAAACAATCATTGTTATTCCATTCTTTTCATTCCATAACCCCAATCCAAATTGCACCTTAGAATAATTTTACAGTTTCTTGGCATCCAAAAGGAGAAAGGACCCTTAACAATATAATCAGAGACTTCATAATTGGCATTCCTTTCAAAACTTAATTTCTTTTCAGATACAAAAACAAACTTTTAGTTATTTGACATATGACATATCTTGACATGCAAATGAACTCTCGATATTTTAAATTGATTGCGGACCAAATAACCATTAAATAGGGCAAAAGAGAGAAACTTATATAGTAATCTGAGTATGTCATAGCAAATTGCCACTTAGTCTACTTGAATGATCACAAATAACTTCTTTAAAAATCAGAATAATCTAGTCCATATATACGAATATTAAGGTGTTGTTTGTTTTCCTTAAAAAAGTCTTAACAACCTCTTAATAGACCAAAGCTTTTAGTCAGTTAGAGCTTTTAAGTGTTAAGTGTGTTTGTTTTTTATTTTTCGTTCAGAGACAAACAGAGGTAAAAACATCTAAGCGGACCAGACATTGTAGAAGCATCTTAATGCCTCTGGTTAAATTAATAAATATTCAGATTTTTTCTTAAAATAAAAACAAACAATATTATTTGATTCAGATCAGACATTTCTGTCTCAGATTCAGATTCAGATGTACGAGTCAGATTCAGATTCATAGCTTCTTAATAAATAAACAACACCTTAATCATCCGTGTGGACACCATCTTTATGTTCAGATTTGACGTATAACAAAACTATTATAAAATGCGTGTTCAGTTGACCAAGCAGCCGGCATTCCCACTCACTAAACATTTGTCCTCAGCTCGTAAAGTGGATCACATTTCACATTGTATATATGAATACAATTTTTAAGACCAAAAACTAATGTCCGTAGGTCTGGAATATGTTTTAGTAACGACGTAATCTCATGATTGATAAACCATCTTTATACCACTAGACCATAAATCATTTGGTCCCTTAAATCCTACTTCCTTTGTTATTTAAAAAATAGTTTGTGCTAAAAGACATTAGAGTAATAATCCATGAAGGAATCTTAATTATTTAACTATTAAACCTAGAAACCTTTGATTTTCTAGTTTCTACCATAAATATAAAGATATTGGTTATTTAAATGTAATATTTGATCAAAATAATAACAAGTGGTTCATATTTTAGTTGCCGTTAGTACTATAAAGACCGTTGAATCATTTTTCAAGATTTAAGACGTTCAATTTTGTTTCCATGGCCTTCCTTAATATAAGAAATGTTTCCATCATCATGATCTTAGTTGCTGCTATCTTTGTTATGCAACTGGTTTTGATTTCCGCAGGTTTGTTTTAATTTTCATCATGCCATGATATATCTTTGTATCCTAGTTATAATGGCATAAAAACGATTGTGGCGGGTGTTTTCTATATATGTGCTCGCGTGCTAAGCTTGTTTTGTACAAGGCCGCAAGACTATACACTCTAGGCCTATTTAACGTGTCCGATCAAGGCTGTTCGGATATGTCTTGTAGGCCTATGGTCGTATGTTTGAGTGCAAGTTAATAGTTATGGTCTCCCAAAGCCATGTTAGGTCCAATTATAATATTCCTATTACTTTTAGGATTTCGTTTCTAAAGTTTGTTACATATATGATTGAGATCTCGATCACATATAGTCATGGATTTATTTTATTGTTATGATGGTAATGATGTTGAGGTAAATAATGCAGATCAAAATGGGGAATACAGAACCGAACGTTATGATCCAAGAACACCACCAACACCACAAGGGAACATTCCACCTGAATTGAGTCCCCCGCCACCAGTTTACACTTAAATCTGTCTTAGATTGTGTTGTTTCCTTTGATACTGAAAAACAAATCATGACATTCTTGTTGCAAACATATTGTTTATCCTATTTTACGTTATATGTGTTGGATATCTTTCATTTCGGTTGTTTTTTTGATTTTGTGGTCTTGATAATTATTTGTACTTCGATATCTTACCGCAAAACATCCCCAGCCGCATGAATAAGAATAATTTATCCTAGTTCAATTCCAAATAGTGAAACTTTCGAGTTTTGATGTTAATAGACTTCATAAATATATAGTTTGAACTCAAACCAAATGAATCAAAACATCTTGTTGATGATATGGGTGCATGATACATGATTACTTGTTTATAGATTCATTATTTGAAAATATACAGATATGAAGCTTTGTTCGCTACCATTCAATCTAACCAACAACAACAACTAAGGCAAATATTAGTATACATTGCATCTTTACAAGCTGAATGATTCAAAAGAAAACCAAGCAAATTCGTTTTTTTAATACTCCTTCGTTCCAAAATATAAGTCCACTTTGCTATTATTTGTTGTCCCAAAATTAGTGTCCACTTTCAATTTCAACCAATCAAAATGATTCTAAGTGGGTGAGAATTAATGTTTATTGGTTAATATTGTAAGGGGCTCACTTTTCATAGACTTTGTGAAATATGAAAGTGGACATATAATTTGGGATGAAGAGAGTATATATCATAGTATAAGAATCCGGTATTCAGTTGCATGATTTATGTTAAATTTGATTTCTAAGCTGTTAAAGATTTCCATTGCTAAAAGTTGTTATTTGTGCATCACTAATGCAAAAAACGCCAAATTTAATTTAGCCAAGAGTTCTTGGATTGTCTATAACCTTCATAGCATTGACGAGGCGTTGGTAAATTAGCAATTTAACAACAGAACAATTTCTTTTGCAATAAATCACTCAATAAGATGTTATGTGCTAATAGACAAGTGAAAGTAGCATAATAACTTAAAATGAAAATTTTACGACCAAAGTGTTGAGTTTATGATATATAAAATACAATAAAACATAAAGACATCAAGAGTACACAGCGGAAGACTTAAAGATCATAACAAATAAATAATTAACTGAAAGTATGCGTAACGTACCTCTTGCGAATGTCAAATCCTTTGAGCAAAACAAAGAAGTGGTTTGAAGAGTTGTCCTTTACCGTTCTACAACTCAAACCAATATGGTGTAAGAATAGTGTCTTACTACCACGCTCTTGTACACGAATTAACCAACGAATCAAGCGATTGCTAGATCTAACACACGTCCTCGTTTAAGAAAACGAAACCAAACTCCCTTACAAATGGGGTGTTCGGTCGAAAATGGGACAAGAGAGAGAGAGAGAGATCTAGGTTAATTCAATGCACAAGTGTATGAAACCCTAGAACCTAACCTCTTTATATAGTAGTTGAATACTTTGGGAACAAGTTAGGGATTGGGTTGAAACCCATTACCCTTGGCGGCCATAGGACAAGCCCAAGGAAAACCCAAACTTTTCATTTCAAGTTTTTCCAATACTAGTCCTTCTCTTTTCATTTTAACGCTATTAGTCATTTTTCCGTTAAATACATAACGGTCGTTAACCGGACTTAATGTGCAATAATTAATCGTAAACATAAACATTAATTATTAACTTTAATTCTCATTCGCTAATGTGTGCATCCCGTGGTCACGAGTTCGAATCCGGACATTCACATGTTTGTAAATATATACATTTCCAACAGCCCCACTGGATATGTTTACAAACGTGAAATGACATTGGTTAGCCTCTAGCAACACGCCAATGCCCCCAGTACAACTCGTGTATGGTTTTCTGGAGAAAACCAAGTTTGATGATTCATCATCATATTCATCCTTTGTTTCTAATACCATGTTAATAAGAATATGGATCCTACTCATTTCTTAATTAACTATTCTGCTTTTCGCTTTATATGATTTATTAAGATTACCAATTCTTCGAGAAGAAGACCTTGGGTATGGCCATACAAACATCTTAACAATCCTACGAGGGCCCAAGAGTATTATACTTCAAAATAAATTTGAAGGAAACAAATCCCATTTTGACTACAAGGTGATTCATAAATTTCGCAACACTTCGAAAACAACCCTTATAACTACCGATTCATGTAGCGTTAGATTGCTTCACAAAATGCACTACATCCATGACATATCTCTTGTATCTCAAGTCAGAGGATAAATATCCATGATACACTTAATGACAAAGATCCATAAAGTATTATCATGCGGGTGGGATAAGTCCTATACTCAATCCATTGAATATCATCTGAAATTAGTCATGCTACGCATCAAGATACTTTCAAGTATATTCTAACTAATACTCAGATTTGTCTTAATTCAATATCATTCCCATGTTATTGATCGACAACGGACTATTTAGAATAACTTAAGTTATTCAAGGATTTAAACATGCAAATACAGGACACAATATTATAAATAAAATTAAACGATACCGTACTTTAATTCATTATAAATAATAATTGTTTAACATCCTTTATCCAAATACTAAATAGATCAATGCATGATAATACTAGTTAATGAATTTTGCCACAAGTCATGAAAATCATACTTGTTGACAAGGCATAATTTCAATTAACTTTGATCTATAGTAATTTTGAGAATACTTATTTCAAGAATTCAATAAGTGAATTTCTTGTATATGTTTACACATATCTTGATATTGTCATATCATTCCATAAGGTGCGTGATAACCTGAACCACCCTTTTATGACAATTATCTTTTAAAACTTTAAAGTTTTAAAGTATTCTATATTCTTTAATGTATAATGCAACTATGCTCTTAGTTGAGCATAACTAGTCAACATGGTCATCATCGAGGATACCATGACTAGAATTGAGTGTCATCTCAATTATACCAGCATCATTGTGTACAACAATATGCTCTTTAAACATCCGTAAACTTTGAACAGCTATAGAGTAATGTTGGTGCCTACCAAAACTTATGTTTGTCGGCAATGACAATTATGAAACAATTGCCATATTTTTCATCCATAGAATCTAGGAGCATCTCCAGACTGTGGAATGTGATTCTAAATCCAAACATATTCCTTTTAAAATATTAATTACACTAACAACTTTCAATGTTGTCAAATCATCTTGTAATCAAGCATGACACAACAATCTTATATACAACATGATGTACATGATGAATCTTCAAGTTAAACTTTAAGATCTCATTCATATTATATCTTGTTAAAGATATGTATTTATCATGTTTTATTAGACTCATTTATTTTACCGCATATGTTTATAAACATATATTCCAAGGTTGTATGTCTTATTTCCAAATCTTACAAACAAAGTTTCATTCCCAATTAAAACTTAATTTAGGTGGAATGTAGTTGCCCATACAAAGATATAAGATTTAAGAAAATAATACTCCAACTAGCTTTCGTGAATACTTATGAGCTATCTTATTTTAATTTATTAAATCAAACATTGATTTAATATTAAACATAAGAATCATCTCATAGATGCATGCATATATCCATTCATGGATTCTTACGGTTGTACATATTCAAAGATTATTTGAATTCATAAAACTACTTTGTATTACTTATCGTCCTCGCAAAAGTAATTCCACAACAAAGAGTTTTGATATTCATTGTCAAAATTTCATATCAATGAAACTAAGTATGACAATTATAATCTTTATACTTTTATTTAATGTATCTAGAAAGAATATTCAATCATAGTTAATTGCTTAAATATGATTAATATTATTATCACTAGACATGCATTAAATATGTGTACAATATTGTCCATATAATTTCTACATAAAGATTTAAACCACTAGGGTTTCCATCCTTTGAAGAAAATCATCTTCATTTAGATAAACCAAGTATCTAAAATTGATTATATTTATGGACATCATCTCAACATTCATAGCATGATTGATTTACCACAATTCAACATTTGGTAAATTCATCATCATGATTAACAGCTTACCATGATCTCAGAACTCATAATCCTCAAAGATATTAAATATCCGAGATATCCTTACGGATCTATGAATGACAATTCCATCATTTTGAGGTCTATCATTTACATGTTTAGCCTCATCATGATATTTGCTAGTGCATTTTAGAAGATTATGTATGAGGGAAAACTAGAAGGGGGGTTGAATAGTTTTGAAAGAACATCATCTTCGATTTTAAGTTGATTTCAAAAACTTTAGATTCGATATTATGTGAAATCGTATGGATGTTGAGCGTATAGATCTAATGATAATGCAAGCAAATAAATAAAGATAAGGGATAGAAATGACACAACCGATTTATAGTGGTTCGGCTACAAGGACACCTTCCTTGCCCTACTCCACTCCCGAGTCACCTACTCGAGAGTTCAAGCACTATGTCAACAAACTCCTTCACTTGGCGGAGAAGCCTTCACAACGTTGCTTACACTTTTTCGGTACAAAGCTAGATACCGAGTCCGTAGTACGGTGGACCAAACCAACACAACTATTACACAACAAATATGTGAAATATCAAATACAAGATCTTCGCTCTGTAAATCTTGCGGAGTGACAAATCAATCAAGGACCCCTTGCTTGGATGACTTGTAGAATGCTCGTGATCTCGCCTAGAGAAGGACCTATATGAGGATCACAAATAGAAAGAAAAGAAGAACAACTCTCTAGATCTAGTGATCTATATGTTAGAAGAGAATGAGAGTGTATGAGAGATTTAGTAAGAAGAGGGTGAGTTAGAATGAAGAAATGGCTCTCATTTATAGGCAAATTTCCTCACTTGTTCCCACGGATCCCTTCCACTGGGATCCGCTAGCACAAAGCTAGGGATCCGTGGAGCGCTCCTCTTTGCCCATGGGTTTTTGGTTATGGGTCATGGGTTGGTCCATGGGTTATATCTAGATTCAATGTATCTAAGTATACATTGTATCAAGTCTCTTTGGGTATGGGTTAAGATCCATGGGTTGTGATTTTACCCATCCTAATTAACTATTACAACAAATGCTTTAGTTACTACATTTTGTATTTAAAAGATTATATGTAAATGCTTTACAAAGATAACATGTATCCTTATAATTATACTTAAGACAACATTATATATGTTATCAACAAAACACAAAGAGATCGCAAAATATTAATAAACGTTTTACGGTTTATTTGTATTAACAATCTCCCTTTTGTTGATGACAAAATATAATGTTATGATGAGTAAAACTTAAGAATAGATGTAAGTTTTGAAAGCTCCTAAGTTTTACTTATTCTCCCCCTTTTTGTCGAAACAAAAAGTTAACCCTCGGAGGAAAAAGTAGTCTACGTATTTCTTACTCCCCCTTGATGGTAGCTCCCCTAGTTTGGGGCGTCAAGAGAAGAAAAAAAAAATCTACAAAAGAAAGTTAGTAACATGCTTAAATGATCTTTATGGTTGTCGAGAATCAAGATAGGGAGCCAAGGTATGTAAACAAGGCCTTGTAATAAAACGACAAATTGTAGTGGTAGTTAAGCCACTTACAAGCATGTAAAAATAAGAATAAGACTTGTTCTTGAAAATGACAAAAAAAAAAATTAATACTAAAAGTGAAAAATAGTAGTAGAGATTCCTTCCATGCTTGCATAAGGTTATGGATGGAGGTTTTGATGAGTAATGGTATTGATGCGATCAAGGATGAGGTTGAGTATGAAACGCATTTCTTCCCTAACTTCTATTGCAATTTCCCTAGTGGATTGGCAATGTTCACAATGTAAATGATGTGGGTAATGAGTGCGGAAGTTTTCGGGTTGTTTTGATTTGAGTTATCACGGAAGTTGTGGTGGAAAATAGGAAAATATGGATCAAAATCCGGAATGTTTATGCGTGGTAGTGGAAAAGAACCTAGATGTTCTTGTAATGTGATGGGAGATAGAGGTGGTGATGTTTCAAGATCTTGAAAAATAGTATTTGGTGATGTGGGGGGTGTGGAAAAGACTATTTCTTTTTCTTTAGGTTGGGTAGATCTTGTTGGTGTCCTAAGGAGTTCCAAAAGAGTTATTTTAGGTGGTGATGAAGTTGGTGTACTTGTTGGTGATGAGGGTGGTGCTATAATGGAAGCATCTTGTGGTGAGATATTTGAGGATGAATCATTTGAGGTTGGTTTTGCTAAACAACAAGATCGGATACTAATCCGTGCGGATATCCTAGCATTTGATTGTGGTATTTTGGATGATGGAAGTACAAAGGTTTGAATATCATGATTGTTTGTACTAGATGTTTCTCCTAAAGGGTTTGGATGACATGATGAAGTGTGTTTGTGAGAAGGAGATGGAGTATGCAAGCATTTTGGGAGTTATATATATAGAAAACCAACACATTGTAATGAATGCTTGACCCAAAATGTGGATTAAAATCTAATGATTAGATATGAATTCAAGGCATGTGATCATGAGAACCTGCATTAAATAGCATACTCCCAAAATGAAGCAAATGTGGATTTTACATCAAAGTGACAAAATATAGAAGTTGAAAAGCAGTTCAGTATACACGGATCCCACGGATCCTTCCTCGAGGATCCGTCCGGCATGAAGGTGGGATCCGTGGTCAGTGATTCGAAACACAAAATTTTTCTTTTGAAAACATTTTTGCTGTTAATGCCTATATCAAACTATTTGGAGTTGCGGTTTTCTCGACCTCTAAAAGAAAAAGAAAATAACTAGAGAAAATAAATCCTAATTGAGATAACCCGAAAACAAACATTTGGTACATAAGTACGTAACATTGTGTTATCAATGCTTGACGTATGTAAATACTCATCATTTTGGTTAAATCGAATCGCAAAACGTTTAAAATGCTTTCGAAATGCATCAAAATCTTGAAAATATTCCAAAATTGCATTTATATGTTTCGGATGCAAACTGTTCAAAATCGATGAAAATGAGCTAAGTTTGCATAATTGACTGTTTCAGTCCCCCAAGTTTCAAAAGTTGTCAGAAATAGTCCCTAAGCACATAATTTCAAAAGATAAATCACCAAAGGTCCTTTTAAAATCATAAGTTGTCAAAATTAGTCCTTTGGTGAAAAATATCAAAAGTTTTGAGAAATTACAAAATTGGTCCTTCAAGTTTCAAATTTGGCAAAAATGGCCCTTGGAAAATTGGAAAATGTCAAGTGTAGTCCTTGTACTATGGAAACTTGTCAATTGTGGTCCCTTGAAACAACTTTGCAAATTGGCAGCATTGGTCCTTGCATTTTCAGAAATTACAACAAAGGTCCTTGTTTATTTAATCCTTTAAACCCATTTTGGACCCTATCACAAACCAAATGGACCCTGCCTTTTACCATGTGACCCCCTGTCATTTATACTTTTGACCCCCTGCCAACTTAACCCACTTGAACCCTTGAACCCCTGTGGTCAAACTGGTCAAACTCACCAGTCAAACCAAACATACCCGCCATCCCCTTTCCCTCCTTTCCCTCCCCCCTGTCTGCCAATCACCCCAACCAGTGCAACCTACCAGCCTCACTATCACCTCACCTTGTTCCCCCCACCTCCTCCAAACTCCAAAAGCAATTAATGCTTCCCATCCACCACCATCTCAACCCCAACTGTTAAAATCTCTTTTTGGCGCCAAAATCCAATGAATGGCCAAGATGAATTCTTGCAATCCAATGGCCATGGAAATTGCTGGGAACTATTCAGAAGAGAGAGAAAAGAAGTCTGGTTTATAAAAGAAAGCTAAGGGATGCAAGAGAAGAGAGTCTAGTAGTTTTTAAGTTTTATTAATGTCGTTTTTATCTTAAAGTTTTTAATTAAGTGTAATATCTGTAATCTTTTGTTGTCTTGTATCAAACTCATGTTATATCATCAATATAATCTATTTTAAGCTTCAGTTTCAAAGTTTATATCAAATTCATACTTTTGAGTCCACTGTTGAAAATTTCCAATTCAAAGTCTTATACACAAGCTCTTAGTAGCTTACTTTTAAGTTGAAACAAGCTTAAATAAGCTTATTACAGCTTTTGATAAGCTCACAATTAAGTTTTAAGCATATTTGGTATATGGTCAAAGAAAGTCAACTGTGCAAGCAAATTTGGTTCAAACAGGTTAGAAATGGAATGGGATTGATGCAGGCTGGATATGGGTTGATTAAGAAGGATTTGGGTTGATTTATTTAGGATAGAGGTTCATTGGATCATTTGTTTTCAAGCCATAGTGGCTATGGACCATTTGTAAGTCATTTTAAAGTTTCTTGTGCAAAATCTGTTCTTGTAGTCTAGGTTGTTTTTATTTGTTAATTAAGCTATATTTAGGATATAAGGACTTAGTTTGATCAATTATAACAATTGAATCGGTTGTTAGATCATTTTAAATTACAAATCGGTGAGTTCAAGGGTGTTTGGAATTGAGACTTAAACGCATTGGAGGTTGGTTCAGTGGGTATTGCTTGTTTTGTTATGTTTGTTTAGTTGTATTAAACTCATATCTGTCTTACTTTTGTGCCTTGAACTTTGTCAAAGTCAAAACTCACTTTAAAATGTCTCAACAGTTTAGCTGTTGAGATTTTGCAATTCAAAATCTTGTTTTGTGTTCAAAACTCATAAACATAGCTTGTATTAAGTTTGTTTTATCATATTACACCAATTCAGTCATTAAATTTGAATCAAAGTTCAAAAAGTCAAGGTTTCATTTCTATTACAAAAGTCAAAATTTGGAAAACCTGTTTTGAGCCCATCTAGAAGGAATTTTCATGAGCTCATTTTTGAGCCAAATCAATTGAAATTGTGGGTATATAAACTTCAACTGGTCTCCTTGCTTATTACCATTTTTACAGATTTTTGTGAATTTTTTATAAGCTCCATTTGAGCTTGTCAAATGAGCCTTACTTCCCCTGTGCATAAGCTCAGTTTTAACTGAGCTTGCACAGGTTTTGTGCAGGTTTGCACATAGCTCATTTAAGCTTGTTTAGGGCTTTAATTTGGTTCATAAGTAGTTGGCTAGGTCTAGTGTAGGTTCCAAGTTTTTGTTTTAGATTTCTAGCTTATTTGAGTGCTTATTTTGTGGCTGCAACTTAGTCCCTTAAACTGTTTTTAGCACATTTAACTCAAAACAACCAAATCTGTTGAGCTTGTTGTTTAGAGGTCCAAAGCAGTTTAGACTTGTTGCATTTTGGTTATTTTACCCTATTTTAGCTTGTGTAATCAGTTGGTGGCTTGTTGAGTTCATTTGGCTTATTCAAGTCTTATTTGTAAGCACTTGCTCTCTGATTGCATTTTCCTACAAACAAGCACCTGTTTTCCATTTTCTTAGATTCCTTATAGTATTTTAAGCTTATCTTGAATTTTCAGATTTTTCTAGCTTGTTTGCTATTTTTATACATTTTAATTAGTTTTAAGCCTTTTTAATTAGCTTTAAATACAATTAATTAAGAAAAGTTTCAAAAAATAATTTTCATTTTTCTTAAGTTAAGATAAATATAAAAGCCAAAAAATATTTTTGAAGATTTTTCTTAGTTAAATTTGTATTTTTAAATAATTTAATTAGTTTTTAATAGTTTTTAATTCCTAGAAAATCCAAAAATAATCAGAAAAATACAAAAATAGTTTTGAAAATTCTCTTTTATTATTTTAGATTTTTCCAAGTCATAATTTTATTTTTCTAGCTTTATTTCCTATTTTCTTGTATTTTAGGCTAATATTTAATAGTTAAAAATAGTTTTTAATTGATAATAATTAATTAAATAGTTATAAAAATAATTTTCTTTTTCTATAAATTTTCTTTTATCATTAGGTTTGTAAAAATATCATTTTCATATTTTTAGGATTAATATTGTGTAAGTTTCTCATTTTCATTTGTACGCAACGTAGTTTTTAATTCAAGTTTTATAAAAACATAAAAACAAAAACATCATTTTGCAAATAGTGATAGCGTTTATTTAATATTTTTTATCTTTTTAATTTCCTTTATATTTGCATTTAAGCCCTATAATTTGTTGGCTTTTACGTAGTTATAATCATATCTAATCCCTTTATTCGTTCAAATTTCTCGATCACTATATCGACTTGGTGATCCATTGCATAGACAAATGTTTGGGACATAACGACCGGAAACCCTATACTCCCAGATCTTCATTGCATTTGTGCTTAAGCGGTTTTAAGTTTCTTGCCAGTTGGCCTATTCATGAGTGGTCTAAACATGCGTGAAAAACTTGACCCGAAAACACATATTTAGTAAGACCAATCAATGCTCCTAATTCATTTTGCTTAAATGAATGTACCCGAAAACACATATTAGTTATGTGTCCCTTTATCATTCAAAAGACATGAGATGCAATGAAAACGGGTTTTACTTTGTATTAATAATGAAAAGCGATTTGTCTGACGCGAGAAATTGCTTTTGTGAAATTGATACGGAAGGTATCATCCTTTTAGAAAACATTGTGAAAGTAGGTTTTCTTTGAAAATGTGTATATAAAAGTAGGAAAGCTATAAGTGAAAAACTTATCTTTGGGTTTTGAAAATTCCGTATTGTTTGTGAGTTGTGCGTGAAATAGAGATCCTAGACTCGGAAGGAAGAAGGCTAGTGTTTACATACCTTGTAGAGTCAAAATAAATTACGACGTGTGTTCCATTAAACCAAGACCAAGACAAGTAGGTTGAATTGTTCCCGCTCAATGGTTTGGTGAGGACGTCGGCTATGTTATCTTCGGATGCTACCTTCTCAATAGAAATGTTCCCTTTTGAACATTGTCTCTTGAAGTGATGACGAATCTCTATATGCTTGGTGCGAGAATGCAATACCGGATTCTTGCTTAAGTCGATGGCACCTTTGTTGTCACATAGTATGGCTATGTCGCTTAGATGAATGTCGTAGTCTACTAACGCTTGTTTCATCCATAGTGCTTGTTGGCATGCTTTCACGGCGGAGACGATACTCGGCCGGTTGTTGATGTTGCTAGAGCCGTTTGTTTCTTAGAAAACCATGATGTTAAACAACATCCCATGAAAGTACACACCCATTTGTACTTTTTCTATCAACGTAATCCCCGCATGGTCGAATTTGCATATACAATTGTTTCTACACCCGTGCCTTAGGATACCATAATCCTAATTGTGTTGTACCTTAATATATCTAAAAATTCTTTTACGGCTTCTAGGTGTGAAGTTTTGGGGTTTTCTTGAAACCTAGCACATAGCGGACACTAAACATGATATCCGCCTACTTGCCATGAGGTAGAAGACTACCTATCATGCCACGATATTTAGTATTATCTACGGATTCGCCGTCTTCATCTTTTGTGAGTTTGGTGTCGGATGACATGGGTGTCCTAATTGGTTTCGACTCTTCTAGACCAAATTTCTTTAACATCTCCTTGATGTATTTAGATTGATTAAAGAAGATACCATCTTCTACTTGTTTAATTGTAGACCAAGAAAGAAACTAAGTTCTCTCATCATACTCATCTCGAACTCGTCATGCATGATTTTAGAGAAATCATCACACATGTCTTGACAAGTGGATCCGAATATAATATCATCTACGTATATTTGTACTATGATTATGTGTGACTCCTTTTCTTAGTAAAAGTGTGTTGTCAACTAACCCCATGGTATTGTTATGTTTAATTAAAAGGACTTGAGTCTATCATACCAAGCTTTTGGAGCTTGTTTAAGACCATAAAGGGCTTTCTTTAATTTATAAACGTGTTTGGGTTTTCAAAATCGATGAAGCCGGAGGTTGAGCTACATATACTTCTTCATTAATAAGACCATTTAGAAAAGCGCTTTTGACATCCATTTGATAAAACTTTAGATCATTAGCACAAGCATACGCAAGAAGTATTCTTATAGACTCTAATCTAGCCACGGGGCATAGGTCTCATCAAAGTCTATTCCTTCTTGTTGGTTATACCCTTGGGCAACGAGTCTAGCCTTGTTCCTAGATACTACTCCGTTTGCATCTAATTTGTTTTATACACCCATTTTGTTCCTATTATGGTTTGATTACTAGGTGGAGGGACAAGTGTCCAAACATCATTAGAAACAAATTGATTTAATTCTTCTTGCATAGCCATTACCCAACTTTCATCTTTTATGGCTTCTTGTGTGTTCTTAGGTTCTATAGTTGAAACAAAACAAAATAAGCTACTTAGGTTTTGAACTTGAGACCTTAATGTTCGCTCGTTTAGCTTTCCTATGACTTTATCTACGGGGTGATCTTTGGACTCTTTAATGTTTGTGATTTCACTAATTGAAGGTTCTTCTTCTTCATTTATCTTTTCTTAATTACAATAGCTTCACTTTCTATGATCTCGTCATCGACAAGAGGTGGAGAGGGTTTGGGTGGACTTTCATCAAATTTTATGTTTAATGACTCTTCTACCTTCATTGTTTCTTTGTTTAATATGACGTAAGCTTTGCTATTAGGCGAGTAACCTAGAAAGATACCTTGGTTGATTTAGGATCAAATTTTGTAAGGTAATCTTTAGTGTTAAGAATGAAGCATTTGCTTCCAAAGACTCTAAAATGATTTAAAGTAGGCTTTTGCCTCGGAGTAACTCATATGGAGTTTTACCTAAGATTGGTCTAATTAAGACTCGATTGAGTATGTACGTTGAGGTATCAACAACATTACACCAAAATTTTGAGGTATGGATTGTTCGTTAAGCATGGTTCTACTCATTTCTTGAAGGGTTCTATTCTTTCTTTCTACTACCCCATTCGATTGTGGAGTGCGTGGAGGCGAAGTTGTGAGTAATACCATTAGCGCCACAAAAGCTCGAATTGCACTTCATTATCGAATTCCCTACCATGATCCGTCCTAATAGACACTATGGGTTTTCCTAGTTGTCTTTGGATCTTTTTGCTTAATATTTCAAAATAGTTAAAGGTTTCTGTTTTGTTCTTTAAAAATTTTGTCCAAGTATACCTAGAGTAGTCATCCACTATTACCAAAGTATAGTAGTTGCCTCCATAACTTTGGATAGCGGATGGACCAAATAAATCCATATGTAGTAATTCTAGACACCTAGTTGTGGACACCATGTTTTTAGCTTTATGACTCGAATGAGCTTGTTTTCCTATATTACAAGCATCACAAAAATGATGTTCATATTTTAACTTAGGTAGATCTCTTACTAGATCTTTGGATGATAGCGATTGAAGAAGTCGCATGTTGGCGTGACCCAATCTTGATGCCATAAGGTCAAGTATCATCCATAGAGGTAAGACATAGTTTGTCTTTAGGTTCATTACCGATTTTAATGACATAGACTCCATGTTTCCTAATTCCTCTTCCTATGGTTATGCCATTTTTAAGTATCTTACTACGGTTTAGGTAAAAGTACATTGCACTTTTTATCACATATTTGTCCTATACTTAAGAGATTAAAGTTTAGGTTTTCTACGTGACACACATCGTTAATGGTTAGAGATTTGTTAGAAACCGTACCTTTACCGATGATTCTACTTTTGCTATTTCCAAACACCACATTACCTCCATTTACGGATTCATATGTGGAGAATAGATCCTATTACGGTCATGTGCCTCGTGCACCCGCTATCCTTGACCCATTCATCGGGGTCTAGGTCGACCTTTAAGCACACCTAAAACAATAATAAACTCAAAGTTTGGTCCCCATTTATTCATGGGTCCATTAGTGTTAAACATTCCATTCATGTTAGACATGTATGGATAAGATGAGTATGCATTCCATGGAGCAAAGTTTTGAAAAGAGAAACCGTTTTGCATATTAGGGTTCCATCCCATTTGATGGTTACTTCTTGGATAAACGTTATTAGGTCTCCTAGATGCATTATGTTTTGAAAAGATGGTGCTTTGTTTCTTGCAAAAGTAGGATTATTTTTGGAGGTGGATGTCTAGTGGTGACATGAGTTGGTTTCTTCCTATTTACGATAACGAACTCGGTTCTAGATGATGAGGCTATGTTATTACCACTAGTTGTCACAGCAGATCCACGGATCCCGGTTTGTACACTAGTCGGTTCCCTTTTAGGGATCCGTGGGATCCGCCACAACGATGGTTGGTTTTTCTAATTCTTTAACAAATTTTGTTTCTTTACTTTCACTAGTTGATGGATCAAGTTGTTGTATGCCTAGACCCTTTTGGTTGTTGCGGTTTTAACACCATCGAGTATTGTATCTAAGGTGTTTGTACTCATTCTAGCAATTTTAGAATCTAAATGATCAACTAGTGTTTGAAGTTGAACACAAAGTTCACATTCACCACTTGCTATTTTACCCTTTTCCAAACGTTTTAGTTTTGCTTTTAATTCTATGACTTCTTTATCTAAACGTTGGTTTTGACTCTTTAAAAGTTTGTTTTTGTTAATTAGTTTTAAGCTAATATTGCATAGTTTATCTTATTCATTATGCAATGAGTCGTCATCAAGTGATGAACTACTATAGTATTCGTGACATACCTCGTCATTTGCCATGAGACAAATTTCTTCGTCCTCCTCGTCGCTCATTCCCCACGCGCTCACGAATGCCTTTTGATCATCCCGTTTGGGACACTTACTAATAAAGTGGTTTGGGTCCCCACATTTAAAGCAAATACGATCATCCTTTGGCTTTTCGTCCTCTTTGCTTTTCCGAAAGCCTTTCTTATCGTCATACGGTTGTTTGACATATCTACCCTTTTTCTAAAGAACTTTTAAAGTCCCTTACCGCCATAGCGTACTCTTCGTCGTCACTACTCAAGATGAGTTCTCTCATCGCTCGAAAAATTTTTGGCTTTAAGGGCAAGAGATTTGTGTTTCTCTTTCACCTTTGAGGCTTCGGAATCTTTAGCAAGGACAAGCTCGTAGACTTTTAGGTTGCCTATGAGTTCATCGAGGTGAGGATTGTCAAATCTTTTGACTCTTCGATTGCCATCACCTTGGATCTCCACTCGATGGAAGTGCCCTTAGATATCTCCTAACATGGTTACGGCTATAAAAGGATTCATCAAGTGCTTGTAAAGATGTAATAATAGTATTAAAGTTAGCAAATGAATGATCTATAGTTTCCTCATCCGATATTGAAAATTGTTCATATTGTTGAACAAATAGATCAATTTTATTATTTTTAACTTGTTGGTTGCCTTGATGAGTTACAACTAAAGAATTCCAAATTTCTTTAGAGGTTTTAAGCATAGAAATTCTTTCGAATTCCTTTTTTGGTAAAGCATTATATAAAACCATTTGTGCTTCACTATTTTTAGAAAGCTTTTTCTTCATTTCATCATTTAGTTTATCATGAGGTATGTGAACTAAATTTCCTTTATCATCATTTGAGGTAGCCTCAAAATCACCTTCAACAATAATGTACCAAAGATCAATATCTTTAGACTTCACATATGTTTGAATCTATTTTCCAATATATAAAACCATTAGTTTCAAGTAGTGGTGGTCGTTGCATAGATTGCCCTTCCTTATAATTTTCGAACCCATAGTGATCGAAAAGTTTTAAAATACAATTTTATTTTAAAATTTTTATAAACTTAGCTCTTGATGCCAATTGAGGAAAACTAGAAGGGGGGTTGAATAGTTTTGCCGATTTTAAGTTGATTTCAAAACTTTAGATTCGATATTATGTGAAATCGTATGGATGTTGAGAACGTATAGATCTAATGATAATGCAAGCAAATAAATAAAGATAAGGGATTGAAATGACACAACCGATTTATAGTGGTTCGCCACAAGGACACCTTCCTTGCCCTACTCCACTCCCGAGTCACCTACTCGAGAGTTCAAGCACTATGTCAACAAACTCCTTCACTTGGCGGAGAAGCCTTCACAACGTTGCTTACACTTTTTCCAGACAAAGCTAGATACCGAGTCCGTAGCACGGTGGACCAAACCAACACAACTATTACACAACAAATATGTGAAATATCAAATACAAGATCTTCGCTATGTAAATCTTGCGGAGTGACAAATCAATCAAGGACCCTTGCTTTGATGACTTGTAGAATGCTCGTGATCTCGCCTTAGAGAAGGACCTATATGAGGATCACAAATAGAAAGAAAAGAAGAACAACTCTCTAGATCTAGTGATCTATATGTTAGAAGAGAATGAGAGTGTATGAGAGATTTAGTAAGAAGAGGGTGAGTTAGAATGAAGAAATGGCTCTCATTTATAGGCAAATTTCCTCACCGTTCCCACGGATCCCACGGATCCTTCCACTGGGATCCGGCTAGCACAAAGCTAGGGATCCGTGGAGCGCTCCTCTTGCCCATGGGTTTTGGTTATGGGTCATGAATTGGTCCATGGGTTATATCTAGATTCAATGTATCTAAGTATACATTGTATCAAGTCTCTTTGGGTATGGGTTAAGATCCATGGGTTGTGATTTTTACCCATCCTAATTAACTATTACAACAAATGCTTTAGTTACTACATTTTGTATTTAAAAGATTATATGTAAATGCTTTACAAAGATAACATGTATCATTATAATTATATTTAAGACAACATTATATATGTTATCAACAAAACACAAAGAGATCGCAAAATATTAATAAACGTTTTACGGTTTATTTGTATTAACAAATTCGATGTTTTCGCAAAAAATACAAAACAACAAAGGAAGAGACACCACCTATACTCTCTTCCCCGATGTTTTCAATGAATCGAATCATACACCACGATGTTGATGATGATATTGGAGACATCGAAACCATGTATGTTCAATTAATCGAGCAAGTGTGAAGTACCATAAATATCTCGAGAATCAATTGTCGATAAAACTTCTACTGTATACTCTTCTCGCCTAACTCTTTACCGACCCCATTATCATTCGATGGCTTTTTGTAGTTACTATCGATGGAGAAAACCCAATATGACGAACTTGAGATCAAGTAGTATAACCCGAACTTGTGACTTAAACTTGCACTATTGTCGACGAAGAACCCTTTTTCTTAACTCCATCGAAAAAGGTAAACTTAAAGTTTCTCAAATTATCCACACCTTAGTGTGACACTTGAGCACAACAATGTAACTCCTTAAAAGTGATAGTTATAAGCTGTGAGCACAACAACGTAACTCCTTACATCAGGTTCAACTAGATAACTTAAGTCCTTGTCATTCGTAATGGTTAAAGCTCGAACAAGGATCTCGAAGAATCATGCATCCAACCAACCCCGATACCTTCAGATACTAAGTACACGCATCTGTGATATTCCACTTCAACCTTAAATAAATAATAGTGAATTCTCGCCGTAATCACATCTTGCGGTTAAATGCCCAAAAATAGCCTTCGTTAACGGATAAAATGAACTTGATAATGGTTTCCCGATCTTGTCAAAATTGTATCCTCGTGAAAATTTAGCATACCAAAATACCACTCCTTTTCGCCAAAGAATTATACCAAAAATTTACACTATGTATTAAAAATACATTCAATATTGAAATATTTTTTAGCTCAAAATGTGATATAATACGGATCAAATTACCGTAGGCCCAATCCAAATATCATACGAGTCCAACCCAACCAAACTTAAACCACTTAGAGAGATACCCCAGGCCCAAGTAATAGAACCCGGTCCATTACTCATACCCGGTTTACACAAACCCTAAAAGAGCGCACGGGTATAAAATGCCCCAACAAATCTTCCACTTAACCCTAATATCATTTAAACCCTAATCATGAAGCAGTTCGCCCCCATCTTTTCCACCTCACACCAAATGCAATCGAAAATCAAAATCAACTAAAATAAATATCATCTCAATCACACCTTGAGACCGAATATGAAACCTATTAATCGAATGTCACACACACAAGTCCCTACCGAACCTTTAATGACTACGTTTTCTGAACACAAATTGAATCAAGAAATGATTCACCATCTTCAAGATCCGAATGTGAGAGTCTCGGGTAGGTTGCTTTACCTTATAGTAATTGAATTGTGTTTGTTTCAAAAAAAACGAAACAAAATCAATTATGACAAAGTTGTTATGAATTGAATCTTGATGTTTCGGAAATTAATAGAAGTTTTACATCTCACGGATCGATGATGTTATTGTTCACATGTTTAAGATTCTTGAATATTGAAACCACTAGTGAACAAACTGAGATCCATATATTTTTTCACAAAATCAATGATGATATGTTCGAACACCTAAGATCTTTTAAGATCTATGACATACGAGCGTGTTTGAAACAGTTCTGAGATTATGTTTAGATATATTTTGAGTCCGAGTAAAGTAGCATGAGTAGATATTAGTTAATGATGATTAAGGGTCAAGATAGATATGTTGTTGTTGTTAGGCAGTGGTACGTGATGTTGTAATGGACTGATGATGTTTTTAGTAAACTGAGGTCGAATGGGATTTTTGTTATGGAGGTATTTGGTATTTGGTTTGGTCATTATCAATCAAAGGTCCTTCATCATTTCTTCAGTCAGTCTTACGCGTAACAAGAAAAGATTCTTAGGCGTAAACTTTAATGGTCGAAAGGCTTATGCGTAAGAAAAACTTTAAGCGTAAAGTCTTGGTCCAAAGACCTTAAGCGTAAGCAGTCCTTATGCGTAAACCGAGTATTACCGTATGGTTAAGCGTAAAATGGGGTCTCATTTAGTAAGCTTACTACGTAAGCTTAAGGCTTACGCTGAGGCTTATGCGTAACCATACTTTTTCACGAGTAACTTCACGCTACTCGTGAACCGATCCAAGATGAGGTCTTAGCGTAATATTAGGGTTTTGACCTCTGTTGACTTTTCCCCGTCCTTTTCCGACCATGTTTCTCGACCGACTTCAAAGTTAACCCAGAAAAATGGTATAAAAAACCACTATTTTACCCACTTTGACCATGAATGTGACCAAATGACCAGAAGTTGTACAAAAGTCATCAGCAGTTTTGACCAAATGACCCAAAACACAAAGTAATAACTGTTAAAGAAACTGACTTTTATATTTGACCAAGATATAACCTTTTAAAACTGTTATCAAAAAATGAATAAGAAAGTTACAATCACCAAAAAAACAACCATTGATAAATCCGACCGGGCTCTTGATACCAATGTAAGGATCGTATTTATGGAAGATATAGTGAATCGGGAGGTCGGGGAAGATGAAAGAACATCATCTTCATGTTAGAGAGATAAACTAGAGAGAGAAGGGAAATACTATGTGTTTATTGATAAGAAAAGGTGAAGGTTGCACAAAGAGATCTCACCCCTCAATGGAAGTATGGAGGGGTATTTATACCCAAACACTTACATCTATCACTAAATGACATAACAAGCCCTTGTGTTTGAGGTAACAAAGATAGAAATGTAATCCCGTCAATGTCGTTCCATTTACGAGTTAGGAGCGATTCCAACATATAGTTATCTTGAATCAAACATGCCAATAGATTTTGATTCTTCTAACTGAACATACCATAAAACTATGGTATTTCATTAGAATTAATATTGTAAGATAATCTAATAATATTTAAGATAACCATCTACTCTTTGGCTTACCTATTTACCAACAAAGTAAAACTTAATGGTACAATAGAATTACCAAGTCAATTGCATACATTATAACTCAAGTATTTTTGACCAAATCAAAAGACATATCGCTTATAATCCCACTATATGTTATAAGTCATTGATCAACTCATTGACTTCATGCATATGTCTTAAAACATAGCAAGTTAACGTCTTACTTTATATTGTAAGTCTTGTATTAAAAGACTTCATGTTTATGCCTTTACAAAATCATAAACATTTGTAATTAAAGTAATTATGAACACCACCTCGTGTTTCAATTAATATTTCAAGTTAATATTTACTACATATATTTAAGTCATTCAACGAATACTTAAATTCAAAGTAGTATTAGATTACTTCATTTAATTATGTCATTCCATGAAAAATTCAACTTAAGAAACTGCAAAATCATCCATGCTCGTTCTCACGACACGTGGATATTTTACCTTGGGCTATAATCTAGTTCACGTTCTCACGTAACATAAATTGTAACTACAAGTGTTTCTTAAATATTGAATGACATAAATTTTGAAAATAAAGTAGTCTTTGTTATCATCTTGACACATGTTCTTAATAAGGAAATCATACATATTTAAATGTATAATTCCTATTGGAATGTTATTCTCTTACTTTACAGTCAAGAGAATCCATTTAAATCATATTAATATGTGTTGTACTTTGCACACAATAAAGATTTCTCCCACTTGTGCATGGAACAACATCATGTAGCATATAAACAACACGATACACGTTCGTTTATTTGATTAATATGATTTGTGTCATAGATATAACTAGTAGATATAGTACTATATTGATTTGTAAGGAAACGCACATGACAATCCTTAAAAAACATAAGTGCCTACAATTGGAAAGTAATTATCTTTGAAGATAACTGGGTTACTACACAAGAAATAAGGCTTGTAGCTCCCACTCGAATTAGAAATCAATAAAACAACTTATTCAAGAATGCAACACAAATGCTCCCACCGAATCTGACAACATTGTAAGTGTTGCATAACCAGTGAAAACAACTTGCTTGCTTTTTACTTTCCTACACCTTTAAAGAACCATACGTAAGCATTACTAAGGTACTAAAAGGTGTATTCTACTCTATAAATGATGGGTTATCCATCAATGTTATTAACTCAAAAAATTGGGTATGCAATTTCTTCCTTAACTGGCCTACCATCCTCATACTGGTATGTAGTACCTTTAAAGGTTAAAGCAAAACAACTAGATAAAATATGCTAGTTTTCCTTTTACCAATTTTTGCGGTAATTAATCTAGCTTCTAATTTAGTAACTCATATACATGCTTTCCAGTTAACCAACATTCATGTTGTTACAAAAGATTCATTCACCAAATGAGGTAATGAAATCTTTATGGAAAATAAGATGCAATTCATTGCTATGAGTTACATTAGAATTTAGACAATTCAAATGTTCCTATTATACCTTTCTCATTCATGAAAAGGAATAGGATTGAGTCTCATGCTTCTCCCATGGAAAAGAGACTTCGTTTGTCTTTTCGGTAAATTATTCTCGATCAAACATTTGTTTGAAAGCTAGAATGGATCAATTTACTAATGAAAGACTAAACCATGTTTACAGTTAAATGTTGCATTTATACACTCAAAAGAATTACAAAATTCAATTTTTAGTATTTTTGATAATTAACCTTTTCAAGAAAATTAATTACCCATGGTTCATAAGCATATAACCATTTAATTTTCACTGAAAACTAGGATCCAAATTGTCATAATTTCATC
The DNA here is from genome assembly GCA_022545495.1 of Chrysanthemum lavandulifolium. Classification (NCBI taxonomy): domain Eukaryota; kingdom Viridiplantae; phylum Streptophyta; class Magnoliopsida; order Asterales; family Asteraceae; genus Chrysanthemum; species Chrysanthemum lavandulifolium. The sequence goes on along the minus strand of CM040246.1, from coordinate 116,659,890 downwards.
ACGTCAGTTGATCTACTAGTGATGAACCTTATACAAAATGGTAGAGTTTTTGCTCAATTGCCAATATCAATTGCAATTCCTAGATTTATGGGATTTACATATAGCCAATTTCAATCGCCATGTAAACATGTTTTATCCCATCTTATGCCTTGAATTGCCAGTTCTCACTGCCTAACTCAATTAAGTTGTCAAACTTAAGAAACTTCAAAATCATCCATGCCCGTTCTCACGACACGTGGACATTTTACCCTTTGATTACGATCTAAGTCACGTTCTCACGCAAATAGAAAGTAATCTTAGGTGTTTCCGCTTCGCTGGATGGCATATAACTTAAATTAAAAGGGTAATAATTTTGATGTTAAATCAAATATGTACAAAGATGTCATGCATTCATCTTCGTAACATAGGTTTTATTAAAACATTTATATCTTGTTTTAATGTTTAAGTTTTCATCATCAAACTTTAATTGAGGTATTGGTTACACCAATCAAAGAATTTAGTGTTAATTATCATCCATTATACCGTACTTTTGCATAAGTGTAAACACTTAGTGTTTCGGATAATTACCACCGAGTGGCGCATGGAATTAACATTAATTCGCCTTAAGATGAGCTTGCACATTTAATGGCTTACTAAGTAGCTCCCTTCGAACTTACAGAGGGCGAGGACTGTGCACGCTAAAGCACAACCTTAGACATCCTTTCAAAGCGACTCATGCACTTCTTTTAATAACCCCTTTATAGTTCATTCTCATGGGTGAGCTGCTCAACCATTTGTACCAAAGTCATCAATCAATTAAACGATTATGATTACTATTCTTAAAATACATGTTTCACCATTGTTTAGGTCGGTTTATTTTTCTTGTAAAATACCCTTGTTACACATAACAAACAAGCAAGTATTTGTAAAATAAACAAATAAACAATAAATGCATAACAAATAAAAGTCATGCATATCAAATAGCCACATGCAAACGTTTTTAATAAATCCTATTAAAGTAATAATGATTGAGGTCTTCCCCAATTTTAGATCTATCATAATTTAGTGTATATCACTTAAACAAGAAAGACATACAATAAAAGCCAATCCATGATAAAACATGCCAGATAATTATCATGGACATAAAATTACACTTAACAATTAATGCAATTAAACAGAGTTACGCATATACACATAAAGTTGCATGCATCTTAGGGTTTCTAATCCAATTAAAATATTAGTTTACAAAACCCTAATAAGGGTACCAAAATAAACGTCCCCCTTAAAAAATAAGGGTTTAGGTTTAGCAAACCCTAGATCTATGCATACAAAAATAACACAACATGTTTATTTTATTTATGTGTTTCAGTAATTAATTACTTGTTAAACCTGGCTCTGATACCACTGTTGAGTTTATGATATATAAAATACAATAAAACATAAAGACATCAAGAGTACACAGCGGAAGACTTAAAGATCATAACAAATAAATAATTAACTGAAAGTATGCGTAACGTACCTCTTGCGAATGTCAAATCCTTTGAGCAAAACAAAGAAGTGGTTTGAAGAGTTGTCCCTTACCGTTCTACAACTCAAACCAATATGGTGTAAGAATAGTGTCTTACTACCACGTTCTTGTACACACGAATTAACCAACGAATCAAGCGATTGCTAGATCTAACACACGTCCTCGTTTAAGAAAAACGAAACCAAACTCCCTTACAAATGGGGTGTTCGGCCGAAAATGAGACAAGAGAGAGGAGAGGAGAGATCTAGGGTTAATTCAATGCACAAGTGTATGAAACCCTAGAACCTAACCCTCTTTATATAGTAGTTGGAATACTTTGGGAACAAGTTAGGGATAGGTTGAAACCCATTACCCTTGGCCGGCCATAGGACAAGCCCAAGGGAAAACCCAAACTTTTCATTTCAAGTTTTTCCAATACTAGTCCTTCTCTTTTCATTTTAACGGCCGTTAGTCATTTTTCCGTTAAATACATAACGGTCGTTAACCGGACTTAATGTGCAATAATTAATAGTAAACATAAACATTAATTATTAACTTTAATTCTCATTCGCTAATGTGTGCAATCCGTGGTCACGAGTTCGAATCCGGACATTCACATGTTTGTAATATATACATTTCCAACACAAAGTGTATGAGTATTGAGTGGAGAGTCATTGATAATTTGAATTTCACTTGTTTTCAATCGCTTTAACTCGCAATACAATATTAGAATAAAAGTATCCTTCGTTTTAAGTATGTTTAAGCATGGGCTTAGGAATGACCAAAAGTGGAGCTTTAAGGCATCGCATTTAAAATTTTCATAAACGTGTCGCTTAGATAAACCCAAACCCGGCCAGTTTATGTTCAGATAATTACTGTATAATGTTATTTGTTCTTACCCCCTAGATAATGTCTTTAATAATGCTACAGCCCAATTGCCACAAACTTGAATATATTGCATAGAGATCGAGGTTGAAGTTGTTACATTAGACTTATATTGGTCAAAGGTTCTAAAGGGCAATGTACATTTTCAATTTATTGGAATTTGACAAGTCACCCAATAACCATGGTTTGTGACCTTTGGTTGGTATATGCACAAAAACATACAGAGTAATTCAAATATAAATTAAGATGGTATGAGATAACATTCCATAATCTTTGTATCGTAACATTAACTAAATTGTTGATCTTTGTCTCTTACAGAATAGAATGTCATCAAAAGGTAAAGTCCCAGCCATTGGTATTGTAACACCCCCAAAATTATCGCAGCGGAAGATTGTGTCATCGGGTATTACTTCATAGTTCACGTAAATTGTTACGTAAAACGACTCTAAATGAGACGTTTGAAATAAATTATCATTCGATTAAAATATCGAGTTTACAAACAAAGGTCCCAACAGTTTGCAATATCATAAAAAGTACAACATAAAAGTTGTAAAGTTTTTCGAATGATAATATATGCATTGTCTTCAAAATATTTTTCCGTGCGCCTTCACATGCCATGCCAGCTAATTCCTTTCGAACCTGAGATAACATGCTAAAAAGTGTCAACACAAAGGTTGAGTGAGTTCATAGGTTTGTAAGTACAATAGTTTGATCACAAGATTTCAAGTTTAGTAAAAACAGTAGTGGACAATATAGTTTGTAGTATAATTGCAATGTGTACAATTATCTTCTTGAAAATTATTATTGCTCTAAGCTCATGGCACTCACGACTGACTGTTGTATATATATCACCGGACGATATATATATATATAAATAACTTGCCCCGGGTAGGTATTTTGCCCTATACCTAGATAATCTCAAATATAGTGCGCCTTGTTATTTCCGATAACATAGACGGGTTCGTCAATTCCGATAGGCCTATCCACAATATTTGCGCTCACTCCGAGTGATTAGTGGTCCATGATGTTGGGGACTTTTGGCAAAAACAACTTAGTAGCATGCAATAATACAATCAAGGCATTCAGTTTACAAGTAATTGTCCATAATAAAGCATTTTAGCATATAGTAAAAGCAAGAGTATGTATCTCCCAAAAGAGTTTATAAAACAGTTAAACAAAAGTTGGGCTATGAAACTCACAAGAGTGATCAGCAATGAGTGTAACGATATAATGTTTATCAACGGTAGAGTATGACAAGATCACGATCTTTAATGATCACCTACGAAAGCATAGTATTCGCGCTTTAGTATAGTGTATGATATAAGTGTACAAGTATATGTAGTTTGTTGGCTTATGATGTTGTACATAAATCCTTGTTAAAGTATCCTTTATGTTGTTTGGCCTATAGCCCTTTTATTATTAACCTCGTACCATTGTTCAAAGCTATCAAAATCAAGAGGTCGTGTAGTGAACGTATGAGGAGCCAGGACACTTTAAATCATAAATCCACAACTCGTCAATACGACACTCCGAAGAGGCCTCTTACTATTATTGTACTTGTCATTTATAAGTAAAGTATTTGACGAGACAAATGTTATATAAAACATGTGTCGTGTTTCGTCAAAGACTATTGATTGACTTATGTGACGATATGATGATATAAGTTGTGTGTCGTGAAGTAGTTTATCATGCCATATGGTCATTACTTAGTTTGTCAAAGTCTAGCAAAGTCCAATCTAATGAACAAGTTTCGGGTTAACAAACCCAAACTAGCCGTGCGGCTAAGTCACAATTCAACAACTTAAAAACAACAACCATGGTCATATCTAGTGGTTATATTCAAGTTAAAATAGCTTGAGACATTAGTCTTGGTTTAACCATGGCTTTGTTTGGTCTCAAAGAATCAAAAATACAACTAAGTTTCTTTAACCATGGCTGTTTTTCTGGTCACAACAGGTCCGTGTAGCTTTTGCTGTTTTTTAGACTTTTCGTTCACTTTCAGCTTACGTGCTCCCGAGTTTTTGAAGAAAATTTCATTCCGAGCAACTTTCGTGATTTACACTTTTGCTGATTCGGACCAGAAAAGGGTCTAATTCGCGTTTTAAAATCGTTTCAGAAGACTTTTTGACATAATAACCAATTTCATCTAGTCATCTTCTTTTACTCATAACTTTTTATCTATAAGTCCATTTCAAGTGATTCAAAAGCCCAAGTTTTAGTTTTTACTTCCTCCAACAGATTCTCAAGCTTAATCAAGTCCAAAGTCCAAAGTTTACTTATATCAATTGTCTAATAACAAGTAATTACCTATATTTCATTGCAGAAAGTTTGGTCGCACATTCATACCAAACGACCATAAGTTGAGTTCTGACTTGTTTTGACACGCGGCTTCGCCAAACTTCAAGTTTATGTCTTAATTATATTTCATAAACCGAGTCGACTTCCATAAATGACCAGAACCATGGGCTTTTCCTAAATGAAGTATGGTGTGCAGATTTTGACATGTTTTGCCATTTTGACTCTCATTTACTCATCGGGAGGAGTTATGAGGTGCGCCACCCGGCGAAACGACCATAAGACATAGCTCTACCATCCTATCTTACTGAATTAACCTAAAAGTTTACTGAGATGATCAGTTTAATCAATCTTTGTGACTGTTGTAAATTTCAGGTTCATAAAACCCACCTAAGGCTTGTTCTAGCTTATTTTCAAGTTACAAACTTCATGTACAACATCAATCATGCCATATTACATATACTACTTATATCAAATTATATCAAATAATAATAGAGATTATTACAACCATATTGAATGAATATAAAAATAAACTCAAACCTTACAAAAGATAGGATGAAAGGTTACTAATAATCAAGCCTAAACCCTTTCTAATCTTCACCCTTACTTCAAATCTCCAACCCAACTTTATATAGCCTTGTTACCTTCTTGAATATAACCCTTGATCAACTCTTTTACTTCAGCCCCTAACCATCTAAAAAGATGGTGATTGATGGTGTTTTAATGTAGAATCAAACCAAGGTAGTGACTAGTAACTCTAACCCTTCCAACGATGATCAAGAATTAAGTGAAACAAAATCTGTACATCGTGATGGTGGGCTGAGTTTGTACGGTGCAGAGAGGAACAAGAAAAAGATATGGATTGTTTTCTTAGTGGTATATATTTAAATTGCATGTAAAGTGATAAGTTATATCTTTAGTTGTAATGAATCACACTAATAGAGATATACATGACTTTAAACAAATACGCAGTGTATATTGTGGTGTTAACGTGTCATGTGGTGATGATGAGAAGTGTAAGATTTTGATAACTACTAGTTATATTGATATTTATCTTGTTTACGGGTATAGTTTGGTCTCGATAATTACTAACGTTAAGCCCTTAAGTCATGAAATTTAAAATCGGGTAACGTAAAATGTAATACTTCCAAAATGTCCAAACTTATCAATATACTCCAACTAAGTATATTAAAGTTGTGATAAGTCTATTTAAAAGGCCTATGTTGTTAAAACCTAATAACGTAGATTTGAGCACGCCGTGACACGAAAGAGTAAAATGTTTACGTAAAATTATCAAAGTGGCAATAGTTCATATAAAATATGACTATTGGTAAAAATAGATTATTTTGAACACCTAGACTTATCGTAGTCTTGTGTTGACCGCGAGGAAAGTTTACACGATTAAACTTTCGTAATTATTAAAGTCACAACTTTAAATAATTATTTATAGCCAAAGGTGAACAAAAATATTCAAAGTGTAATAATTCAAAACAGATTGAATTATTTAACTTGGGAAATTACTGGTTACTACCAGTTACAGTATTTGCTTTTACGATACGGTAAAAGTCAAATAGTAAAAAGTCAAAGTCAACTTTTAAGAAGTCAAAGGGTAAAATAGTCATTTTACCTTATGAAAATTTACGAGTTGCTACAGGTATTGATCTCGGAACTACTTACTCATGTGTGGCTGCTTGGAAGCACAACCGTGTTGAGATCATTGGAGTTGATCAAGGAAACAGGACTACTCCATCTTACGTCGCCTTCAACGAGACTGAACATTTGGTTGGTGATGCGCCTAAAAATCAGGCTGCTTATAACCCCACCAACACCATCTTCGGTTTGTCACCTTTCTTTGTTTTTTATTGAATGCTGCAGGCTAAAGTTTATGTGATTATTCTAATTATTGGCTCTATATTTAAACAAGTCTAAACTTTCTAAAAAAAAAGTCAATACTAACATCATTCGCGAGCTTACTTTTATATGTATTCATACAAACACCTACATTTAAACTAATGCTAGGTAAGGCGTTATAAGCTCAAGCTCCGCTTGTTATAAATTTCAATCGCGTTTTATGCGCTTGAGCTCAAACGTGATAAACTCATATAAAATCCCTACGAGGTTTTTGCCATATAAACTTGGTGAACTCATATAAAATCATAAGGCCATATAAGGCTTGTCATTTCTTTATTTTGTTATTGAGTGCATATTTATAATTATCACACAAATGTAAAGCGGTTAATTGGAGGAAGAGCAAGTGACAAAACTGTTCAAGAAGACATGAAGTTGTGGCCTTTTAAAGTCGTGGTTGGGAGTGAAGACAAGCCAAAAGTTGTAGTCACACACAAGGGTCAAGAGAAGGAATTTCTTCAAGAAATCTCTTCCATGGTTTTAGCAAAGATGAAAGGGTTGTCAAACATTTCTTGGATCGATTGTTGATAAGGTCGTGATCACAGTTCCTCGCTTATTTTAATGATTCACAATGGCAATCAACAAGGATCTCGCATTCTTTGGACTTATAGTTATTCATATGATTAATGAACCTACAGAGGCTGCAATTGCTTATGCTCTAGACAAGAAAGCTAGTATAGATGGCAATACAAATGTATTAGTTTTTGACTTGGGTGGCGGTACTTTGATGTTTCCATTCTCACAATTGACGACAATGGAGTGATCGAGGTTAAAGCTACCGGTGGAGACACACATTTGGGAGGTGAAGACTTTGATAATGAGAATGGTGAATCATTTTGTACAAGGCATCAAGAGGAAATACAAAGAAGATGTTAAATTTTGGGGTATTAATTGTGTGACGACTATATTTATGGCAAACATGTCATTCTATCAATTGCTAATGGTTTTCAAGTTATGTTCAAGTTATGTTTGCTTATTGTGGGTTAATCATGGACAAAGCATAAATGGTTTAAAGTTCCAAGAAGTTCATTTCACGAAGCATTTCTCATTTCTCACGATGAGTCATTTATAGCCGTTAGAGGGTCTTTGTGTATCTTTATCTCCTACTTAATAAGTCCCTTAATCTAGGGTTAGAAACAACTGTGTGTGCAGTCATTGTCTCACATTCTCTTCTTTCTGATCATTAAATTGATCTTGTCTCTTCTTTGTATTTGTATGGTTACTGTCTCATTGACATTAATCTAATCTTGTAACACTTTGGATACTATTGTTGATTTAATCTAAGCCGACTATTGAGGCTTAGGTTTGAATAAAAGTTCTACTGTTTATCTATTGTTGCCGATACTTCAGACATGGTATCGAGCTTCGTGCTCATAATCATTATTGATTCACCATCCAAGGGTTTCTTCATAGAAACTTGGGGACATCTCTTCAAAGAACAAATTGGTGGTTTGGGGTTATTGCTATTGGCATAATCACCGGTTATTTCCTATTGTGATTTGTTCTTTCCACGCATATTGCTCGTAAGTCTAAGTCTAATCTCTTCTTCAAACAAACAAGACTTAAGTCTTTGTGGTGCAAACGGGTAGACTAACATCTTGATCCGCCACCTCCGAGTGGTATGAATACTGCTTTCTGGTTTACCCCACCACGTGCTTGGTGCTTGTTGTTTCTTAATTACAAAGTCTTATTTATTTCTTTATCCGCTATCTCGCTCTTTGTGTTATCTCTGTCTGTGTTATTTGTTTGTCTTATTGTTTGCATTATGGCTGTTGGTGATGATAATACTGGTGGTGGTGGTGGTTCTTCCACTGAGAAAAGCTTATCCTTTGGTGATGCTTTGTATTTACACCCCAATAACACCAATGGTACTCCCATTATTTCTATCAAACTCACTGGAACTGAAAATTATAAAATATGGAATATGGCCATGACCTTTGCCTTAAGGAATCATAATAAGTTAGGGTTTATTGATGGTACTTGCATAAGAGATGACTCAAACCCTAGTCTTGCTAATCAATGGGATACTTGTAACTCTGTTGTGGTTACCTGGATTCTTAACTCTCTCAGTCCTGAACTATTTGTTGGTGCTATCTATGCTAAAACTGCTTATGAAATGTGGAATGATCTTAAAGATACTTATGATAAGGTTGATGGTTCAGCTATTTTTAATTTGCATAAAAATATAAACTCTCTTAGTCAAAATGGGTCTTCTTGTTGATTATTACAACAACCTCAACTCTTTATGGAAACAATTTGATTGTATGATTAGCTTGCCTCCCCGCACTTGTGAGGTCGCAAAACATTTTGAAAACACAATCGCCTAATCAAATTAATGCAATTTCTTATGGGTCTTGATGACACTTATGTTCCTATCGAAGTAACATTCTAACCGAGATCCATTGCCTAATGTCAAAACCGCTTTCTCTGTTGTCTCGGAGAAGAATTACGTAAATGTGTCATCCGGGAATAGCTCGCTAAACCCAATGCCACCGCTTTTGTCGCAAAAACTTTTGATAGTGGAAAATTTTTGATAACAAAAAGGATCAATCAACAACAATTTCAATAAAGGGTCTGGTTTCAGCTCTAATAACAGAGGACCAAACATGAATCTCAAATGTACTAACTGCAAAAACCCGTCACACTGTTGATAGATGTTATGATCTTGTTGGTTATCCCGCCGGATATGTTAAAAGAACTTTAATGCTAAACCTTTCAAGAAGAATAATGTTTCCACCGATACTAATCATATCACCGATAATAGAGCTAGCAACTCTCCTGTCTCTTTGTCTAATGAACAGCTCTCCGCACTTATGAGTCTTCTTAATGACAACAATGTGTCTTTCGCTAATGCCAACATGGTGTAAAATTTTTCAGAACCTTCTTTAATGGCAAGTGTCAAGTTTAACATAAACTTCAACAAATTTTTAACAACAACACAAAACCTTATCCGAAACATCGCCTTGGTTGGATTGTTGACTTTGGTGCAAATCAAGACATGACAGATTCGCCAAATTTTTAATTAATGTTGTTGACATTTCAAATCTTGGTCTAACTGTTGGACATCCCAATGGTACTCGTGCCCTAATTACTAAAATTGGTGACTTAAAGGTCAATAATGACCTAACTCTTTTGATGTTCTCGTTGTTCCCGAGTACAATGTCATCGTTGTCTGCTCATAAGATTGCTAGAGACAATAAGATGTTTGTTGGGTTTAATGAATCTAATTGCTATATATGTGATTTACATCAAAAAGGATTGTGGGATTGGTAAACAATGCAATGGGTTATATATGTTTGATATTGATTCTACATGTAAGATTACTTCTAATAACCGCATTGCTATTTGTCATGTTTCTAGAAATCTATGGCATCAAAGACTTGGTCATCCTCCGACCAAGTCCTACATATACTTAAATCCACTCTTAAACTTGATAGTTCATCCGAATCGACCATCTTTGTGATACTTGCAACAAAGCTAAACAAACCAGGAACCATTCCCTCTAAGTGAACATAAATCAACTAAAATTGGTCAACTTGTTCATCTAGATGTATGGGGACCATATAAAGTCACTAGCAGAGATGGTTACAAATATTTTTTAACTATTGTTGATGACTATTCTAGGGCAGTGTGGGTTTATATGCTTAAGGGAAAAGATGATGTTTATGTTTCCATTGTTAACTTTACTCATATGCTATCAAATCAATTTGAACACAATGTTAAGATTTTCAGAAGTGATAATGGGACAGAATTTGTCAATAATAAACTTCAACACTTCTTTCATGAAAAAGGAATTTTACATCAAACCTCTTGTGTTTATACACCACAACAAAATGGTATTGCAGAAAGGAAACATAGGCATCTCCTTAATGTGGCTAGATCCCTTATGTTTCTTTCAGGGGAATTACCTCTATATCTTTGGCCCGAATGTGTTCTAATCTGCGCCTATGTCATAAACAAGTTACCTCTTCGCCTGTCTGCAAGTCCCCTTCTCCCTTGTGTATGGGCATGACCCTTCACTCTCTCCTTAGAGTCTTTGGTCGCTTATGCTATGCCACCATTCTCAACATCTCGATAAATTTGGTAGTAGGTCCGAGAAAAGTGTCTTTATTGGTTATTCAAATGAGAAAAAGGTTATAAACTTTTGAGCTTAGAAACAAAAATATCTTTTATTCCGAGATGTCAAATTTTATGAAACTGTTTTTCCTTCAAAATGAAAAATACTTTGTCAAAACCTTTTGTTGAAACTTATGTGCCTAAAGATTTAAATCACAAAAATTTCTTTGACTCACAAATAAGTCCCAATGATGAAGGAGAGTGACATCCTATGATGATGGCACGGTGTTGAGTCATCCTACTAGGGATGATGAACTGTTGCAACGCCTATAGATGATAATACACACCCCGAGGGCACCATATCACATGAATCACATCCTGCCGATGCATCTTCCGATTCTCACGATACATCATCCGATTCAAATCGAACTCGAACAAGAAGGAGGCTTGCCACCACCATCGCTAGAAGGTCAACCGAGTTTCTAAGTTGCCCAAGAATCTTAATGACTTTATTGTAGAAGGAAAGTCAAATATGGTGTTGAAAAGGTTGTTAATTACTCTAACCTTAACAAAGATAATTATCGCTTTGCTTCTAGTCTTAATAAAAGTATTGAACCCACCATTATGAAGAAGCTATCCTTGATAGTAATTGGGTTGATGCTATGAACTCGAAATTGAGGCCTTAAATGAAAATCATGCTTGGGATATAACCGATCTCCCACCTAATAGAACTCCCATTGGTTACAAATGGATCTTTAAAATCAAATATAAAGCCAATGGTGAAGTTGATAGATACAAGGCTAGATTAGTTGCTAAAGGTTACAACCAAAGGAAGGAATAGACTATGATGAAACTTTTTCCTATTGTGAAAATGTTCATCGTTAGATGTCTTATTGCCTTAGCTGTGAAAAACAAATGGCCTCTTTTCCAACTTGATGTTAACAATGCTTTTTGTATGGAGACCTTGATGAGGATGTCTATATGACCATCCCTAAAGGGTTCTCAGAATGAGAATAATAAGAATAAAGTTTGTAAACTTGTCAAGTCTCTATATGGCCTCAAACAAGCTCCCGTGAAATGGAATGAAAAACTTGTTAGTGTTTTAAAGGAAAATAACTTTGTTCAATCATCAATGATCATTCTTTGTTCACCAAAAAGAGAATAACAAGTTTATTGCTCGCTTGTTTATGTGGATGATATTGTCCTTCTGAAACTGTATTGATGAGATAAACCTATTCAAAGAGTTTCTAAAATCAAAATTTCATATCAAAGACTTGGGAAACTTAAAATATTTTCTTGGCATTGAGGTTTTAAAACTGGAATGACATATGTCTCACCCAAAGAAAATACTGTCTTGAACTCCTCAAAGAATTTGGTCTTCTTGGTGCAAACCTCGTGTCCACTCCTATGGAACCCAACTCGTTCTTCCATACATTCCCACCGATGATCCCTTACTTGTCAACATCATCGGTTATCGGGTTACTTGGGAAACTTATCTATCTCACCCATACAAGACCCGACATCTCATACTCGGTTCATTGTCCGCACAATATATGCATTCTCCTTGAAATCTCATCTAGAATGTGCCTCAATGTTCGAGATATCTAAAAGGAGCTCCGTGAAAAGGTCTAAGGTACAATTTCAAGAACTCGAAAATCATCTTGAAGGATATAGTGATGCGACTGGGCTAAATGCAAGAAAACCAGAAATCATCACAGTTATTGTGTTTTCTTTAATGATTGTTTGATCTCATGGAAAAGTAAAAACAAAACACTCTTTCAAAATCTTCCACGTAAGCGAGTATAGATCTATGTCTCATCGCTGCTCGTGAAATTATTTGGATTCAAAAATCTTAAAAGATCTAAAAGTTGATATCAATCTCCTGTTAATCTTTTTGTGATAACAAATCGCTTTACAACTTGTGTCAATCCTGCTTTCCATGAAAGATCAAAACACTTTGAAATTGATGTTCACTTCATCGTGGAAAAATTGCAAGAGGTGTTATAAGTGCCAAAAGATTGGCTCTTCAAACCAAACCGCATACATACTTACTAAAACCTCCTGCTTATCAAGATAAATTCTTGTGTGAAAAATTGATATTGTTTGATATGTTTGCCCATCGATTAAGGGGAATGTTAAATTTTGGGGTATTAACTGTGGCAAACATGTCATTCTATCAATTGCTAATGGTTTTCAAGTTATGTTCAAGCAGTGCTTATTATGTGGGTTAATCATGGACAAAGCATAAATGGTTTAAAGTTCCAAGAAGTTCATTTCATCAAGCATTTCTCATTTCACGATGAGTCATTTATAGCCGTTAGAGGGTCTTTGTGTATCTTTATCTCCTATTTAATAAGTCCCTTAATCTAGGGTTAGAAACAACCGAGTGTGTGCACATCATTGTCTCACATTCTCTTCTTTCTCGATCATTACATTGATCTTGTCTCTTCTTTGTATTTGTATGGTTATTGTCTCATTGACATTAATCTAATCTTGTAACACTTTGGATACTATTGTTGATTTAATCTAAGCCGACTATTGAGGCTTAGGTTTGAATAAAAGTTCTATTGTTTATCTATTGTGCGCACGATACTTTCCAAAATCGGGCATATAAAGTGGACATATAATTTGGGACGGAGAGAGATGGAGAGTATATATCATAGTATAAGACTCGGTATTCGGTTGCATGATTTATGTTAAATTTGATTTTAAGCTGTTAAAGATGTCCATTGCTAAAAGTTGTTATTTGTGCATCACTAATGCAAAAGAAGCCAAATTTAATTTAGCGAAAAGGTTCTTGGATTGTCTATAACCTTCATAGCATTGACGAGGCGCTAGTAAATTAGCAATTTAGCAACATAACAATTTCTTTTGCAATAAACCACTCAATAAGATGTTATGTGCTAATAGACAAGTGAGAGTAGCATAATAACTTAAAATGAAAATTTTACGACCAAAGTGTATGAGTATTGAGTAGAGTCATTGATAATTTGAATTTCACTTGTTTTCAATCGCTTTAACTCGCAATACAATATTAGAATAAAAGTACCCTCGTTTTAAGTAGGTTTAAGCATTGGCTTAGGACCGACCAAAAGTGGAGCTTTAAGGCATCGCAATTTAAAATTTTCATAAACGTAAGTTAGATAAACCCAAACACAGTGGGTTTATGTTCTGTATAATTACTGTATAATGTTATTTGTTCTTGCCCTCTAGATAATGTCTTTAATAATGCTACAGTTTCCAATTGCCACAAACTTGTATGTATTGCATAGAGATCGAGGTTGAAGTTGTTACATTAGACTTATATTGGTCAAAGGTTCCTAAAGAGCAATGTACATTTTTAATTTACTGGAATTTGAAAAGTCACCCAATAACCATGGTTTGTGACATTTGGTTGGTATCTGCACAAAAACATACAGAGTAATTCAAATATAAATTAAGATGGTATGAGATAACATTCCATAATCTTTGTATCGTAACATTAACTAAACTATTGATATTTGCCTCTGATAGAATAGAATGTCATCAAAAGGTAAAGTCCCAGCCATTGGTATTGATCTTGGAACTACTTACTCATGTGTGGCTGCTTGGAAGCATAACCGCGTTGAAATCATTGCGAATGATCAAGGAAACAGGACTACTCCATCTTACGTCGCCTTCAACGAGACTGAACGTTTGGTTGGTGATGCTGCGAAAAATCAGCCTGGTTATAACCCAACAAACACCATCTTTGGTTAGTCACCTTATATACTTTTATTTAATGCGTTTTGCTCAGCTTGAAATTTTCGATTATTTATATAGCATATACATTTTTATAACCAAACTTATTTCAAGTCAATATATGTAAAGTTTATGTGAACTAATATGTTTTGCAGACTACAAAAGAAAAGAAAGGAATTCATTTACTAAAGGAGACAAGCACAACTATTCAAAATAGTCTTCCCAACTATTCAACCATGGACAAGTACTACTATTAGAGTTGTCAAAAGAATAGTTTGGCTGATTTGAAAATAAGTTGCATTGAGTAAAAAGAATGCAAGTTTGGTTTCTACACATCTAGTCAACAAGCATGTGATAAACAAGAATTATGTTTTACGGCTAGTAGACCTTTTCATATTGTAACAGTATTTCTACATGAAGCCTATAAAGGCAATAGCAAAGTAGTAGAGAAGTGTACCAGCTCCTACAAACAGAAAAGAATAAATTTCAAGTTTTTAAATAAAGAATTTTTTTAGTGTCATTGTTTCATATTACAAAAGAGCTGCTTAAATTTTGTCGTAATAATTTTGTGAACAATATTTTGTGAGAGTAACATCTCATATATCCAACAGTTTAGTAATTTACAGAAAAATCAATAACATCATTTAGTTAACCTTACATGTAGATATACCGCCTAGTCTACATATTAGCTAATGCTAGATAAGGCCTTGTAAGCTCGAGCTTGGCTCGTTATATATTTTGAACTCATTTTTCATGGTTGATCTCAACTCGAAGGGGCTTGACTTAAACTTGATAAACACATAAAAGCTTGGGTTGTTACATCTCTGCATGTTAATAAGGCTTTGGCATTTTTATATTTGTTGTAACTGTGTGATTATGTTAAAAACAGATGTAAAGCGGTTAATTGGAAGAAGAGCAAGTGATGAAACTGTTCAAGAAGACATAAAGTTGTGGCCTTTTAAAGTCGTGGTTGGGAGCAAAGACAAGCCAAAAATTGTAGTCACATACAAGGGTGAAAAAAAGGAATTCACTTCTGAAGAAATTGTTGGAATTATCTAACATGACTAATCATAAATATAAACAATAAACATCAAGTACACATGCGGAAGCGTATAGGAAAGATTAACGAATAATTAATTAACATAAACAAGAATATGCGTACCTTTTCTTGATTCTAGCCGAACAAGAATCAAATCCACAAAACTAGCAATTGAGATGAACCCTAATTAGGGTTTATAAGGATTATGTGAATTACCCCTTACCATTTTGTAATTCAATCCAAGATACAATCAATAGTGTGATTGTACCATGTTCTTGTACACATGTACTATTAACGAATTAAAGTAAATGCTAGTTTAAATAAACACAAAACAAAACACAAAAGCCAAACAAGTTTCTTTTTGCTTCGGAAAAAAGATAAAAGGGTCGAACCCTTTATGACCACTGTCGATCATCAATGCAATGGAAAGAAAAGAATGATAATCTTGCATGCATATGACATGCGTATTAAATTAGCATGCATTGCATGTATATTATATACTGGTAAATACCATCATGATGATTTACGATACATATAATATTTAAGAAAGGGTTGTGTGTACAAGAGTTAAAAAAACAACCAACCCTTAATCTTGTTTATATACTAGTAGAAACTTAGAGCCCAAGTTAGATTAGGATTAGGAAACCCCAATCCATATAACCGCCATACAAACCCAAAAAGGTTTCCGGATCCTTCTTGACATCTAATTTTTACTTTAGTCCTTTTCTTTTAATACTTAACATTCATTATGTGTTTTGTGTAATTAATAACTAAATATAATATTTTATATTTAATTATTAAACTTTAATTCTCATACGTAAAGTGTGCAATCCCATGGTCTCGAGTTCGATCCTAACACACGTCTATTAATTTATTGTCCATTAAACCAACAGCTCCCACTTGGACATATCTTAATACAGTGATCGCATCGGTTAGTGTCTAGCAACACTTTGATGCCTCTAGTACAACTCGAGCAAGGCTCCTGGAAAACCTTTTAATGATTTCTCATTATTATTATCCTTTTGTTTCTAATACCATGTTAAATAAAGATATGGAATTAAGTTATTCTTTATTCAACCATTCATTTCTCGTTTTAAGTGATTGAGCAAGATTACCAAATCTTCGAACATATTCGGGGAGATCTTGGGCATGGCCATGCAAACATCTTGTCAACCCTACGAGGCCCAAAGAAGATTAAACTCCAAAATAAATTTGAATGAACAAATTCTATCTTGACTACAAGAATAACCCATGAACTTTGCAACACTTCGAAAACAACCCTTATGACTACCGCCACGATAGCGTTAAGTTGTTCCACGTAGTGCACTACATTCATGACACTTATCCGGTATCTCAAGTCTGAGGATAACTATTCATAATTTACTTAACAACAATATCCATAAAGTAAATTATGTAGTTGGGATAAGTCCTATATTCAATTCATTGAATATCATCTGAAATTGGTATGCATTCTCATCAATATACTTTCAAGTATATTTTACCATATCTCTCGGATTTGTCTTAGTTTAATGATACTCCCATATCAATAATTGACAACGGACGATTTAGAATAAATAAATTTATTCACGGATTAAACATGCAAATATAGGATACAATATATTATAAAATCAAACATACCAAGTATTTGATTTATTATAACAATTGTTTAACATCCCTTATCCAAATACCCAATAGATCAATGCATGAAAATGCCTGTTGATGAATTATGTCTCAAGTAATGACAATCATACTTGTTGACAAGGCATAAATCAACCAACTTGATCTATCGTAATTTTGAGAATACTTATTTCAAGAATTCAATTAGTGAAGTCCTTGTATGTGCGCATTCACCAATCCACATAATAATTCATAAAGTGTGTGACATCCTCTATCACCAATTTATGACAATTTAAACTTTCAAACATTTTAAAGTTTAAAGTATTCTTATTCTTTTAATGTATAATGCAATCAAGGCTCTTAGCAAGACAACTAGTTCACATGGCCATTAACAAGGATGAAATCCTACCATGACTAGTATTGAGTGTCATCTCTATTAAACCAACATCATTGTATACAAATAACAATATGCTCATTAAAACTCCGTAAACTTTAATATCTTATTGTGTAATGTTTGATGTCCTCCAAACTTTCAAGTTTGAAGCTGATGACAATTTTCACAACAATTGACATATTGTTCATCCATAGAATCTAGGAGCAATTCCAGGCTGAGGATGTAATTCTTTTAGAATATTCATTACACAATTTATCTAATAACTTTTAGTTAGATATTAGTGTTGTCAAATCATCTATCATTCAAGAATGATACAACACTTTTAATACACAACATGATGTACATGATGAATCTACAGGTCAAACTTAGACTTCATTCAAGTTCTATCTTGTCAAAAGATATTTATCCATTTCCCAAATGATATATCATGTTTTATTAGAATCATTTATTTTACTGCACATGTTTATTAATAATAAACATATATTCCAAGGTTATATGTTTTAATTCTTAAATCTTACAAGTGAAGTTTCATTCCAATTTAAGACTTAACATTTAGCTTACAAGGAATGTTACTTCCTATATGTTATACAACATATAAGATTTAATAACCTTAACATAATACTCCCACTAGCTTTCAGGAATACTTAAAATTTATCTTATTTCAATTATAAATCAAAACTAGGATTTAATAATTAAACACAAGAATAATTTCATAGATGCATGCATTTATCCATTCATGAATTATTGCACTTCGACACTACTAAAGATTATATGAATTCAAAAAACCTTTCAATTACTTACCGTCCTCGCTCAAGTAATTTCTCAAGAAAGAGTTTTGATATTCCATTGTCATATTTCATATTAATGAAAATAAGTATGACAATTATCATCTTTATATATTTAATGTGTCTAAGAAAGAATATTCAATCATAATTAATTGCTTAAGTATGATTAATAATCTTGTCATAAGACATGCATTAAATATGTGTACAATATTGTCCATATGATTTCTACATAGAAATTCAAACCACTAGAGTTTTTCATCTCTTTGAAGAAACTCATTTCCATTCTCTAGTCTAACTATTAGGATAAACCAAATTTCCAAAATTGATTATCTTTATGGACAACATCTTTAACATTCATAGTATGAGTAATTTACCCAATTCAATATTTGGTAATCCATCATAATGGTTATCGGGTTTACTATAATCCTCAGAACTCATGTTCTTCTCGAGATATAAATAAAATATCCGAGATATCCATGCAGATCTATGAATGAAAATTCCATCATCTTGAGGTTAACATTTCATATCTAGCCTCATCATGATATTTACTAGTGTATTAAGAAGATTATGTATCTTATAATTTTTATCTTTCAAGATAAAAAAACTTCCACTTGCCTTTTGTAATATATAGACTATCTATAGATACTTAGCAGTTAGAGCAAACTACATTGTTCTCTTTTTGGGACATTACAAATACACATTGATAATTCCTGAATATAGTTTGTTAATTAACCTATTGATAAGTCGTTTAACAAATTCAGAATCTTCAATTTTAAAACTTAATGTGATTCATCACATTCCATAATGAAATGGTGTTTTATCAATCTTCTAGGTTGGAGTCATATTGAGTATATTCAATCCATACTCAATTTCTAACCTTGTTACTTTTTAAGAAAGAAGTTATGGTTATCTTGAATCAAACAAATCAAATGGAGTTTGATTCTCCTAACTGAACATACCATCAACTTGTTGTATTCATTAGAATTAATATTGTAAGACAATCTAACAATATATAAGATAAACATATTCCTTTTGGCTTATCTATTTACCAACTAAGTCAACTTAATGGTATAATAGACTTTCCAAGCCAATTGCATGCTTTATAACATAAGTACTCTTTAACCAAGCACTTCATATCCATGTCTCATCAAGAAAAATAAAATGTTATAATCCCATTATATCGTTATAAATCATTGATCACCTCAATGACTTTTTGTATATGTCTTAATTAAATATATATATATATATATATATATATATATATATATATATATATATATAACAAGTTAACGTCTTACTTTATTATAAGTCTTAAAGACTTTTATGTTTATGTCTTTACAATGAATCATAAACATGTTTAACTAAAGTAATTATGAACACAACTCTTGGTTTCAATAGTAATTTCAAGTTAATTTATTACTTCACAATAATGTAGGACTACATTATTTTTTCATTTATGTCATTCCAAAATACTTAAATCACTAATTTGAAGTAGTCTTATATATCATTTTTACACATGTTCTAAATACTTGTCTAATTTAAAACCGGAAATATGTCCATGCAAGGTCTGACTTCACATAGAGATTTACTTTGTTGTTTCAATCTCGCCAAGTTCTCACATGACGTAAATTGCAACACCAAGTGTTTCTTGAATTAGATATGTACAAGTTATATTAGAACGTTAGTCTCTTACCTTGCAGTCAAGAGAATCCTTTTAAATCATATACCTATATGTTGTACCTTGCACACAATATAGATTTCTCCCACTTGTGCATGGAACAACATCATGTAGTAGATAAACAACACGACATATGTTTGTTTATGTGACTAATATGATTGTGTCATTGATATTAGCATAACTAGTAGATGTAGACCCACTTCATTGTCTAATAAGGAAACGTACATGACTATCCTTGAAAACATAAGTGTCTACAAGTGGAAAGTAATTATCTTAAGACATTCTAGAGATAATCTGGGTTGCTACCAAGATGACAAAGCTTGTAACTCCCACTGAATTAGAGATCATTACATTAATTCCTTATTCAGTAATAAGATCACAATACTCCCACTGGATTTGACAACATTGAAAGTGTTTCATTAACCAGTGAAAGAAAATAGTGTTCTATTTACTTCCCTACACTTTTGAGAAAGTCCATACATAACAATTACTTATGTACTAAAAGAGTGTATTCTACTATGTAGATGATGAACTATCCATCAATGCTATTAACTTAAAAACTTGGGCATGCAATTTCTTTCTTAATGGTTCTACTATTCCAACAATTGTAAGTAGTACTTTTAAATGGTCAAAACAAAACAACTAGATAAAATATGCTAGTTTGTCTTTTATCAATTTTGCAGTAATTTAGTCTAGCTTCTAATTTAATAACTCAGAAATATGCAATTTTCTTAACTATTAAAATTTGCTTACGAGTTATGTATTTAGAATTTAGACAATTCTAATTGTCCTATCATACCTTTCTTCTTTCATGAAAAGGAATATGATTGAATCTCACTCTTTATTATGAAAAGAGGACTAGGTTTATTCATTTAGCAAAGTCGACTCTACCAAAAAACCCTTACAGGTGTAAATCAATTTACCAATAAAAGAATAACCTACGTTTACGGTTTAATGTTGCATTAATACATTTAAAGAATTTTCAAAATTCAATTTTAGTATTTTCGATAATTAAACTTTTCAAGAAAATAAAATACCCAAGGTAATATTCATATAACTATAGAATTTTCTCGAAAACTAGGATCCAAATTATCATAATTTCATTACATCAGTTGATCTACTAGTAACGAAAGCACATAATAAGGTAATATGTCGAACAATAATTGGCAAACAATTTCCAATTCCTAGATCATTATGGGATTTATATTTTCCAACGCTATTGCAAATATAAACATGTTTCATCCCATCTTATGCCTTGAGTCCAGGTCTCACTTCCTACTCAACTTAAGTGTCTAACTTAAAGAACCGCAAATATGTTCATGTAAGGTCTGACTTTACATAAAGATTTACCTCTCCATTACAATCTCGCCAAGTACTGTCATGACGTAAATTGCAACTTCAAGTGTCCTTTTAATTAGATGGCATATAACTTATTTTATAAAGGGTACCAGTTTTGATTTTATGTGGTCAAATCAAATATGTACAAAGATGTCATGCATTCATCTTGTAGCATAATTATAATAAAAACTTTTTATTACTAATTCATAAAGATCAAATTATCAAAGTTTTGATTGAGGTATTGGGTTCACCAATCAAGGAATTTAGCGTTAATTATCGTCCATTATACCGTACTTTTGCTTAAGTGTAAACACTTAGTGTTTCGGGTAAATACCACCGAAGTGGCGCATGGAATTAAAACTAATTCGCCCTTAAGCTGAGTTTGTACATTTATGGCTTACTAAGTAGCTCCAATCGAACTCACGGGGAGAGGACCGTAAGTTTAAAAGCATAACCTTAGACATCCTTTCGGTGATATTGTGCACTTCTTTATTAACCCCTTTATAGTTTGTTCTAGTGGGTGAGCCGTTCGCACCATTTGTACCAAAATCATCAATCAATTAAACTATTGAAAACTTAACTCTTCAAAACAAATCAAATTTCACCATTGTTTAGTCCGTATTATTTTCTATTCAAAATTACCCTTTGCTTAAAAACTGCCTAACATAATAAACAAACAAGTAACAAATAAAAATAAACAACTAAAAACAATGCGCACATAATAAACAATTTATACGTGTAAACAAGTAGCCACATGCAACTTATTCGATAAAACCCTATTAATAATCAATGTCCAGGTTAAATTAATGTATATATTAATTAGGGCTTTCACTCTCCCAATTGAAAGTGAGCCACATACATCGATGAATCGATTGCGTAAACCCATAATTAATGATATACCAAATTGCACATAATTGATTCATTAATGTATATAATTGGAGTCTTCCCTAATTCAAGATTTATCGTAAATAAACATGTGATAAATATATCTTAACAATTAAACAAATATTCAAGCAACTATCCATGACAAACATGCATGTATCATCATGGATATATCATAACAATTATACAAATAGTCACAAGATCGCATATAATAATTCCATGTCATATAACAATTATTCATGAATTAATCACGTAACTTATATATTAATTCTAGGTTTCGATAAGGTTAGCAAACAATTTTCAAACCCTAAAAAAAAGTTATGTGTGTCGACTAAAAAAAAATTAGGGGTACGCCCCATTTAATAAAAAATCAACCCATAAAAATTAAAACACAAACCCTAGATTAACCATATCAAACAACATACAATTAGTTGTTTTATTACACGTTTATGTAATTAATTACTCATTAAAAACCAATGTCTCTGATACCACTGTTGGAATTATATAACATGACTAATCATAAATATAAACAATAAACATCAAGTACACATGCGGAAGCGTATAGGAAAGATTAACGAATAATTAATTAACATAAACAAGAATATGCGTACCTTTTCTTGATTCTAGCCGAACAAGAATCAAATCCACAAAACTAGCAATTGAGATGAACCCTAATTAGGGTTTATAAGGATTATGTGAATTACCCCTTATCGTTTTGTAATTCAATCCAAGATACAATCAATAGTGTGATTGTACCATGTTCTTGTACACACGTACTATTAACGAATTAAAGTAAATGCTAGTTTAAATAAACACAAAACAAAACACAAAAGCCAAACAAGTTTCTTTTTGCTTCGGAAAAAGAAATAAACGGGTCGAACCCTTTATGACCACTGTCGATCATCAATGCAATGGAAAGAAAAGAATGATAATCTTGCATGCATATGACATGCGATAAATTAGCATGCATTGCATGTATATTATATCTTGGTAAATACCATCATGATGATTTACTGATACATATAATATTTAAGAAAGGGTTGTGTGTACAAGAGTTAAAAAACAACCAACCCTTAATCTTGTTTATATAGTAGTAGAAACTTAGAGCCCAAGTTAGATTAAGACTAGGAAACCCCAATCCATATAACCGCCATACAAACCCAAAAAGGTTTCCGGATCCTTCTTGACATCTAATTTTTACTTTAGTCCGTTTCTTTTAATACTTAACGTTCATTATGTGTTTTGTGTAATTAATAACTAAATATAACATTTTATATTTAATTATTAAACTTTAATTCTCATACGTAAAGTGTGCAATCCCATGGTCTCGAGTTCGATCCTAACACACGTCTATTAATTTATTGTCCATTAAACCAACATAAATATCTTCCATGGTTTTAGCTAAGATGAAAGGGGTTGCTGAAACATGTCTTGGATCAACAGTTGAACAGGCAGTCATAATTGTTCCTGCTTATTTTAATGATTCACAAAGGCAATCAACAAAGGATGTTGCAGCAGTTGCTGGACTTAAAGTTATTCATATGATTAATGAACCTACAGCGGCTGCAATTGCACATGCTCTTGACAAAAAAGCTAGTATAGATGGCAATACAAATGTATTAGTTTTTTACTTGGGTGGCGGTACTTTTGATGTTTCCATTCTTACAATTAACGACAATGGAGTGATCGAAGTTAAAGCTACAGGTGGCGACACACATTTGGGAGGTGAAGACTTGATGTAGGCTAAATAAAGATGACACAAATTGATCCTGTTGATTCACACGAATGCCAGGAACAACTCTTCCAATAATCTTTGATTCACAGAATACCGATTACTAGGATAATTCTTAGCAAAAAGCTGCCAAAAATAGACTTTTCGTATTTCTTGGAACTGATTATTCCCCATTACAAAGGACCTCTTAAATAAGACTACAAAACAGAAACGGGCCCTAAAAGACAAACGGGCCAAAAGTTATTGCATAAACAAAGTCCAAAAAAGACCCGAAAAAACACTAAAATGCAAATAACTCATAAAGTAGAGTGTTTCGGGGCTCGAAAGTTCCGGAAACCAACGAAGTTTGTTTCTTCCCACCACGTGCTCCTCGTTCCAAGCTTCGATTTGACTGGTCATTCGCCTAAAACGGAGCCCCGTAGCCCAAGTTATGCCCACTTCAGTGAGGCCCCTTTTGTCACGCGATCTTGGGCCTCCAGAAACATAATGGCCTGTTCATCAACACTTGGGCCCACATCATTCCCCCTGGGTGGACAAAATCCGTCCTCGAATTCACCGCAAGATCATCATCAGAAGAATCACCATAGTAAGGCAACAAGTGTTTCACATTAAACACATTTGAACATCGGATATGGCTCGATAACTTCAAACGGTAAGCATTGGAGTTAATTTTGTCAACAATTTCTAATGGGCCAATTTTCTTAGCGGACAATTTATTATACTCACCAACCGAGAAACGATCCTTAGTTAAAACAGCCCATACAAAGTCACTTACTTCAAAATCCACATGCCTCCGCTTTTGATCTCGCATCTTGCTTGTACTTTGAGTTAGCTCGAACCAAGTTGTCATGAACAACTTTATGAACTTCATGTAACCCTGCAACAAAATCCTGCACTTTCTTTGGAATAGAACCAGAAATAGGAAGAGACATTAAATCAAGAGGTCCACGTGGTTGAGCAGAATAAACCACGGAATGGACTAAACCCAAGTGTTCGATTAACAAAGATGATTACGAGCAAAATCACTTGACATAACTTCTGATCCCATGCCTTCACATGATCACCTACTAAACACCTCAATAGATTACCAAGAGACCGGTTAATAACTTTAGTCAGCCCATCAGTTTGGGGATGATAAGCACTACTAAAATTGAGTTGAGTATTCACCATCTTCCACAAAGTATGCCAAAAATGACTTAGAAACCGAGTGTCACGATCAGAAAAAATAGATGAAGGCAAACCATGTAAACGATATACATCGCAAAAGAAAAGTTGGGCCACATTAACTGCATATGTTGTCTTCTTGCAAGCAATAAAGTGTACCATCTTAGAAAAACGATCAACAACAACAAATATTGAGTCATTACCCCTTTGAGTCTCGGTATGTGCTAAAACACATACCTTTTCATTGTCAAACCCACCCAAAATAACCAAGAAAGAGCCGTTTATTGCTAATATTTGTGGTTTTTGAGTTTGTGCTTGCAGGTATGGATATGTAAAACACGCAAAAGGACCCAAATCGACGTAAACCGAGCACGAGAGATTAAGAGAGCTTAAGCCGAGCGGAAGGTCAGAATTATGCATTTATGAAGATTTCTAATCTCTGAGGATGATTTGTGAAGATTTGATCAAAGTTTGAAGAAATGTCAGAAATGGCCCTTAAAGTTTCAAAATTTGCAAATTAGCCCTTGGTTTATTGAAGAATGGCAAATTCAGTCCTTTGAAGAGAATGGCAGAATCACACCTTTGGTCCCTCAAATATCCGGATGTACAACATTGGTCCCTATGGTTACTAGATTATTACAATACAAATCCAAGTCCAATATTTACACTTAACTAATCCAATATCCAAAACCAAAGTCTCGGCCCAAATTCACAAACCAACCAACCCGTCCAATTACCACAACCCGAATAAACTCACTTTACCCGATCCCAACCCAGGTCAACGCTAGAACCCGGTCAACATTTTTGAAATAATATTAAATAAGCAAACGCGCCCCAAACAACCCTTAATTCTCCCCTGTCTTCCCCAAACGCCCGTCTACCACCATATCACCAATCCCAAACATAAACCTCGTACTAGAATCTATCTATCCACCTAGACCCAGCTGACTTGTCAGGATAAGGTGCCACGTGGACAAATGGCACAACATAATTGGTCGTGACACCTCATTGAGTGATTTGGAAGGCTCTGATTGGACAAGGTGACAATGGACGATTTGTGTGGCTCAAAATAGCTTCTAGGCCCTTCTGATGAAGAATCCAAGACCTCCTCTCGGCTATATAAAGGGACCCTTTGGCTCACATTTGAAGACGTGCAATCCTTTAATTTCATTTAGCTTATTGTTATTGTTTTCAGTAGTTTTAAAATGTTATCTTAAGCTTTCATTGTATTTTCAAGTTCTTGTAATCTCACTTCAGTTTTAATAAAAAGTTCCAAGTTTTTAAATTTCATCTTGCATTTCTGTTTTAAAAGTGATCAATAAGCTTCTTTGAATCAATGGAGTAGGCTCATTTCAGTTTTTTATAGCTTTTGTGAGCTTATCTTGCACCCTCACTGTCCCTCATTCATTTACATTCACAAAATCTACAAGTCAACGAAAGTCAACTGTGGTGGTGATCTTGGTTCAGAAATGGTTATGGTTTGCTTGTGATGGGTTGATTAGATAATAAATGGGTTAGGTTAGTGGTCCTTTATCAGTTTTGCAAGCCATTGTGGCTATGGATTTCTTGTAAGTGTGCTCTAAGTTTCCTTTCTAGCTTATATAAAGTAGCATTAGTCATTTCTATTAGATCTATTAGTATATTGATTATAGCTGTCATAATAGCCTTGTTTAAATGCATTTGATCTGTCTTGATGTTAAAATAAGCTTAGCATATTGATTTTGATAGAGTTGCTTGCTAATCTGTCAATAAAGGGGTGTTTGGATTGTTCAATAAAACTGAGGTTAAGGTTTTCTTGGTCTGAGTTTTGAGTTGCATTAAGTCTTTAATACACTAGTATCATCATTTACATACTAGTTTACACCAGATTTTCATCAATAGTCAAAATAATTTGATAACTGCTCTTATGTGCAAATCTGTTAAAATCAGTCACCATAATCAATTCAATTAGGTTTAAAACTTGATAAGATTGCTTGATAAAGTTGCATTACATCATATTTCATCTATTTCAGTCCAACATTTGCTTTTAAACCTCACCAAAGTCAAACTAGCAACTGATTTTCAAAAGTCAAACATGTCAAAAAACTGATTTATGCAGAACTTGCAGCTGTACCATGGACTCCCTTCTTCTATGGAGTATTCTTATTGTGATCCGTCATTCCTTCGTCCGCCCGCAAAACCACCGGATGATGGATCACTCTTTCTTGAAAAACCTTATGTGAGTTCGGGAGATGTTATCCCATATGTGCTGAAGCCCGACATTTTCTTTCCCACCCAACCCACCCATTCTTTTTCCCTCCAGAGTGAGGATACCGTCTTTGACCCGAGTATCCCTTCCGCTTGCTTCCCCAAGGACAAATGAATTCGGGGACGAGTCAGGCTAGCGACTCGGTAATCAAAAACAGTAGCGCTTCGTGGGAGGCACCCCATGCTTATCCATCTATCTTCTTTCTATTTTCTAATAAGTGACGCCGAAGGGTCTCTCTTCGATTTCTCGTGTTTGGTTGTTTGTGATGTTGTGTGTAGGATTTTCCCGATATGAAGACTCTCGTGCTCAAGTTTGTCTTTTCTCCACTCGAGTTTCATGATCGCTCTTGATGGAAACCGATATCCTAATCTTATCGACTAACGTTTATCTTTTAGCATACTTAATAAACGGCTTTTAGATTTTCGTGATACCTTGCTTTAAACATTGAGGACAATGTTTCGTTCTAGTCTGGGGTAGGGTAATCTTCGATTTGATTTGACCGCACTTGCTTATTTTTGTTGTGTACTCTCGTAACCCCGTTTTTCCTTAGAAAATGAAAAAAATTGTGCAAAAATGTGAAAAATTTTAAAATTTTTGTAAGCTTTTGTTAAGTCTTTTTGATTGAAAAGTTGGCTAGTCTCTTAGATAAGAAGCTATAAAATGCGAATTCTAGCTCACAAGGCCAAGATATTGCAAGTTTCCCTGAGTGACTTTAAATATGCATGACTTGATTTCATAAGACGAAGCATTAGCTAAGTTAATATATGTTTTGACACCTTGATTGACTTTCCGGTGAGAGTAGGAATAGAATTTCGACTTGACGGGCGTGTTGAGCCCTAGCTTGTTCCCTTAACCATAGGTAATCTAAAAATTATCGGCTAAGAATCTGCGGATCTCATTATTTGGGATTTTAAATTTGCGAGATCGAGAAATGATAGAGTTACTTATGAGTTTAGATGCTAAGCGTGGAGTAGTTGGTTCTCTTTAGAGCCCATCGAAGGTACTTATGGCTTTTGTTCCCACAAAATTGTTTCACCCCATATCATCTAATAATAATTAGAGATGTCGAGTTTTTGGCGATAGTTAGTTCTTTATCTTCTTTAAAGAATCTTTGTTTTAAAATTGGGTACACATCAAGGATCCGTAATAAATAAATGAGTAATAAGTGATATGTGAAATGTAATAAGTAAAGTTGTGAGTCATGCGGTGTCGAGATCGGACCTTGGATCTTTAGCGGGATTGAATGAGGTCTTAGCCTAGCCACAGGGATCCTCATCTCATGAAGCCTATAGTCTTGAATTACCCGTGAAGCTCCGTGGTTCACACTCATATAAGTAAAGGTATAAAGGCAATATAAAAAAAAAAAAAAAAAAAAAAAAATGATGAATGAAAAATGAAAAAGTCAAAAGTTGGTAATAAAATTCCTTGATGTGGACCTCATTTTTACGACAATGGTTCTTGAGAAAAGGCGGATAACTAATTATCGACTTAGCTTTATATCTTTATCGGAATAAAAGTTATCGAAACGAGAATTTGAAGAAATTCATTTCTCACAAAAATAAAAAAATCTAGAGGAAAATAGGAAAATGGGAACAAAAGGTAATTACGCAAGTAACTTCCATGGGTAGTGTTAGCATCTAGAATCATTTGTAACAATTGGTATGTGCTAAAACACAATACCTTTTTTTTATCACAAATAGACCCAAAATAACCAAGAAAGAGCCGTTTATTGCTAATATTTGTGGTTTTCTTGAGTTTGTGCTTGTGCGGTATGGATATGTAAAACACGCAAAAGGAACCAAATCGACGTAAATCCGAGCACGAGAGATTAAGAGAGCTTAAGCCGAGCGGAAGGTCGAATTATGCATTTATGAAGATTTCTAATCTCGAGGATGATTTGTGAAGATTTGATCAAAGTTTGAAGAAATGTCGAAATGGTCCTCGAACTTTCAACATTTTCGAAAACACCCTCAAGTTTCAAAATTTGCAAATTAGCCCTTGGTCTATTGAAGAATGTCAAGTTGGTCCTTGGAAGATAATTTCGATTCACACCTTTGGTCCTGGAATATCCGGATTTACAACATTGGTCCCTATGGTTACTAGATTATTACAATATAATCCAAGTCCAATGGCCCAAATAATAATCACTTATCCAAATCCAATATCCAATACCATGGCCCACATCCAAGCCCAATCCAATAACAACCAACCCAACCCTTTGATATCACAACCCGAATAAACTACACTTTACCCGAGTATTAAACCCAAGTCAAACCTAGAACCGGTCAACTATTTTGAAATAATATTAAATAAGCAAACGCGCCCCAAACAACCCTTCTTCTTCTCTCCCAAACACCCAAACACCTCGTTTACCACCAATTACCAATCCCAAACATAAACCTCGTACTAAGAATCTATCTATCCACCTAGATCCCTCGACTTGTCGGGATAAGGTTGCCACGTGGACAAATGGCTTTTCCATTGGTCGTGACACCTCATTGAGTGAAATGGAGCTCTTTGATTGGACAAGGTGACAATGGATTGATTGTGTGGCTCAAAATAGCTTCTAGGCTCTTCCGATGAAGAATCCAAGACCTCCTCAAGGCTATATATAAAAGGACCCTTTGGCTCACATTTGATCGTGCAATCCTTTAGTTTTATTTTAGCTTATTGTTATTAATTTTCGTAGTTTTATAAATGTTTTCTTAAGCTTTCATTGTATTTTCAAGTTCTTGTAATCCCTTTTCAACATTAATAAAAGTTCCAAGTTTTACCTTTAATCTTGCATTTCTTTTTAAAGTAATCAATAAGCTTCTTTGAATAATGGAATAAGTTCATTTCGACTTATTATAGCTTTTGTGAGCTTATATTGCACCTCATGTCCATTTCATTCATTTACATTCACAAAATCTACAAGTCAACGAAAGTCAACTGTGGTGGTGATCTTGGTTCATAAATGGTTATGGTTTGATTGTGATGGGTTGATTTGATGTTAAATGGGTTAGGTTAGTGGTCCTTTATCGGTTTGCAAGCCATTGTGGCTATGGATTTCTTGTAAGTGTGCTTTTAAGTCTCATTTCTAGCTTAATATAAGTAGCATTAGTCATTTCTATTAGATCTATTATAGTAGTGATTATTCTTTGTCATAATAGCCTTATTTTAATGCATTTGATCCGTTTTGATGTGAAAATAATCTTGTCTTTGATATTTGGTTAGTATATTTGCATAACAAGTCTATAAAGGGTGTTTGGATTGTTCAATAAAAGCGAGGTTAAGGTTTTCTTGGTTTGAGTTTTGTTGCATTAAGTCTTTAATACACTAGTATCATCATTTCATACAAGTTTACACAGTTTTCATTAATAGTCAAAATAATTTGTAATCGCTCTTATGTGCAAATCTGTTAAAATCATCACCAAAATCAATTCAATAGGTTTAAAACTTGATAAACTAGCTTGATAAAGTTGCATTACATCATATTTCATCTATTTCGGTCCAACATTTGCTTCTAAATCTCACCAAAGTCAAA
Source organism: Chrysanthemum lavandulifolium (assembly GCA_022545495.1). Classification (NCBI taxonomy): domain Eukaryota; kingdom Viridiplantae; phylum Streptophyta; class Magnoliopsida; order Asterales; family Asteraceae; genus Chrysanthemum; species Chrysanthemum lavandulifolium. Next base: position 116,629,137 of record CM040246.1, on the reverse strand, counting down.
CTATCAATCTGATTTTCAAAAGTCAAAACATGTCAAAAGCATTTTATCGCAGAACTTGCACGATGATGCACGAGTTCATTTCAAATAGTTAGGGTCTCATTTTTGGTCTATTTGTAGTTTGCTAGGTGGTCTTTAAGACCACATATCTGCTTTTGACAAAAGCTTTTGATAAGCTTGTGAATAAGCTCAAACTTAGTACTGATTCTTGTTTCTTTTCATAGATCGCTTAGTTTAATTCTAGTATTCTGCTTATTTGAGGTTAGGAGTAGTTAATTTAGCTTATATTAGCTTATTTAGTATAATCTAGCTTAAGTAGAAGTTTGGTGGCTTATTGTTCTAGTTTGCTTATTCTAAGTGCTTATTTTAACTCAAATTACACTATGACTTTCATATTTCACACATAAGCATCATATTTGATATTTTCATAGATTGAGAATAAGATTTTAGAATTTTCCTGAATTTTCATTAATTTTGGTCCTTTGTTTAGTATTTTTCTTATTTAAAATAGTTTTTAATCATTTTTAAATAGCTTTTATTGCAAATAATTGAGAAAAGTTCCAAAAATAATTTTTCAATTTTTCCAGTTTAAGATAAATATAAAAGCATAAAAATATTTTTCCTTATTTTTCCCTTTTATTTGGTATTTTTCACAATTTAAATTAGATTAAAATAGTTTTAAATTAGTAGAAAATAGAAAATTAATCAAAAAAATACAAAAATAGTTTTGAAAAGTCTCTTATGATATTTTAGATTTTATAAAAATAGTTTCACATTTTCTCCTTAAATTTCATAATTTTTAGTATTTTAATTTAGTTTAAATAGTTAAAATTAGTTTTAATTTAAATAAAATCTAGAAAAATCAAAAAAAAATAGTTTTAATTCTAATTTAGTTTTTACATTACATTTCTAGAGTAAAAGTAATTTTAGGCATTTTAGGGTATAATTTAGGCGTAGTTGCATTTTAATTACGTTTTATTAATTACGGTTTTAGTTAATTCGCACTTAGGATTTCCGTAAAATAGATTCCTTAATTACTTTCCCCATTCCGTAGTTTAATAAATCAAAATCAAACAAATCAAAACATCGAGCATTAAATTCCAAACCAAAAACGACGTTGGCAATTCACGCCTCGTTGGGAAACGATTCGGGTTGTCTAATCAGTATACACAATCACACACGGATTTGATTTATTATTCTTTTCCTAAAGGAATTTGAATCTATCTTCGTGATTATTTTTGATATCGATATTGAGGTTTTATCCATACACATAACCCTTAAGCCTTCATTATCAAAGAATCGGTGTTTGAGCCATTTTAAGTTTCTTACGGTTAGTCATTCACAAGTGGCTAGCTTGTGTGAGTAAACTTGACGTGTTCGACCGAGAATCAAATTTTGGCGCTTGCCGGGAGGTTGTGTCACGACAATATCGTTTGAGGTTTGACGATTAGTGACTCGAGATCCTTCATTCGTGAAGTTACTATTTTTCTATAAAATAAAAAAGTAAAAAATATTTTCCTTTTTCTTTTGTATATATATATCATATTAAAAATACAAAAAGATTTTCTCTTGTGTTTTTGCTAATAAATAGAAGACACCAATTATATAACATTCTCAACGGAGGTGTTATCATTATAAGTTCCCGAACTAAAGATCAAAAACTTGCCTTTGTGTCGCTTGTGGATTTATTTATTTCTATCGGACAAACAAACTGTGTGGTGGGTATAAGGACGGCCTGACATTAAATTGCGGTCGAAGAAGCGGGTTTTAATAAGCTTCACACGACCTACAAAGCTTCTCCGCTCGCTTGTGCGTTTGTCTTGTAGAGGTGATTTATTCACTTGGGATTATTGGTTTAAGTTCACCGTGTTTTCGAATACCGTTCTCTTTAATTGCCTTGGTTTTGAAAGTGCATGCGCACTCGTTCTAATAACTGAGACCGATACTTGCAACCGCTACAATTCCGAGAAGGCGAAATAGACGTGGTCCATTAGTCGAACCCGAGATTCGAACTAATCAGATCCCGCCCATCATCGAAATGGCGGAGGACAACCGATCCATGCTAGAGCAACTCCAGGCACCCATCGAGGGTTATGGAGAAGCCATCGTCGTCCCGGCAATCATTGCCGATAACTTTGAGCTTAAACATGGCTTGATCAACTTGGTATCATCGAGCCAATTTTACGGTTGAGAGGACGATCCTCACTCTCATATCCGACGGTTTAACAAGCTCACGTCTACGATCAAGTCCGTAACGTTCGGAAGAGGCTATCAAGCTACTCCTCTTTCCATTTTCACTCGAGGGGGCCGCCCGGATTTGGCTCGAAAAACTACCCCCTCGATCGATAACCACATGGGAGAATTTAGTTTCAAAATTCGTGAACGAATTCTTCCCACCGTCTAAAACAACAAGCCTTAAAAATGAAATAACAAAATTCACACAAAGATTTGATGAATCATTTAGTGAGGCATGGGACCGATTCAAAGATTTGCTTAGGCAATGTCCCCATCATGGTTTTTCTGAGTTGCACCAACTTGATACGTTTTATAACGGTTTGAATGAGACTGATCAAGACTCTCTCAATGCCGCCGCGGGTGGTAATTTGTTGACCCGATCAACGAGAGATGCCTTGTCGATTATTGAGAACAAATCTAAAGTTCGTACCTCACGTAGCAAATCGGTTGCTGCCCGAGTGAATGGTACACCATCGTCCTCGTCTCACGGAAATCGTCTAGCACCGATGCTAAGATTGATAAGCTTACGGATATGATCCGGGCTTTGGTTAAGATTAATTCTTCTCCACCCGCTCAAGTCAAAGCGGTGGAAACGACTTGTACTACTTGTGGTGGCCCGCATGCCTACTACAATTGTACCGCCACCGATGGCAATCCTTTCCAAGCTAATGCCGAAACGGAGGTAACCAATACCGTCCTCAAGTTGAAACAAACCCACGTGTTAGTAATCAAATGGGACCTCCGGGATTTTCTCCATCGAACAATCAGAATCGTTTTAATCAGAATCAAGTTCGTGGACCAAATGTTCAAAACCAATTCAAAGCTCCACCAAATCAATACCCAAACCAAGGAGTTAACTACAATCAAGGATATCAAAACCCAAGCTATCAAGCTTCACCTTTGCCTTCAAATGAATTCACAACTTACGTTCAAAACACCAATTCTACCATCCACACTATGCAAAATCAGATTACAAGTTTGAGAAACGAGTTTCAATCTTCGTTAACTAGACAAAGCAATGAGTTTAGGAATGAGATTCAGCTTCAGAACAACAAATTGGAGACTTCACAGAATAAACTCGAAAACATGATGCATGCTGTTTTGTGCCAAATAAGTCAACCCTCGAGTTCCGGTTCTCTCCCAAGTAACACGATTCCGAACCCGAAGGGAGAAATGAAATCCGTAACCATTCGAGATGATGGGCCCTCAATGACTACTTCTTCTCCGATGATGAATGTGGCACGAGAGACCGAGGTGACAAAGGACCCGGTAATTCCTCTTGATAATGGAAAAGCCAAATACGTCCAACCTCTGGTTGCCCAAGTTCCTTCTATCTCCGTCATAACACCAAGTTCTAATCTTACACCGTGCAAATCGATTCAATCACGATTCGACAAAATGAAAGTTGTTTCTGGAACAAAGTTTAAACTCACTACTGATATGATCAAAGTCACGATATGATTTATGAAAAGAAATTGGAACAAATTTCAAAGATTTCACTTGAGCCTACACCGTCTAATTCTTCCTCAAACCAAGCTCCCGAGAAGCTTGGTGATCCCGGTAAATTTCTCCTTCCTTGCTCTTTAAATGATACTGAGGAATGTAATGCCTTGACCGATTCAGGTGCAAGCATAAGTCTCATGCCTCTTGCGATATATCATAAGCTTGGATTGAAGACTCTTATACCGACTCGTATGACTATCGAATTAGCTAATCGAACAATTGCTCACACGGTTGGTGTAGTCAACGATGTTATGGTACAAGTGGATAAATTCCATTTTCCCGTGGATTTCGCCGTCATTGATATAGAGGTTGATGCCCGAGTCCCTCTCACTCTTGGAAGACCATTCTTGAGAACCGCAAAAGTCCTTGTGGATCATTACCAAGGAACGTTAACGATCAGAAAAGGAAATGATAAGATTGTGTTTTATGCCGAACAAACGTCAAAACCTCCACCCGATGATCATTCGATTCATAGCATCGGTGTGATTGATTTCTCTGAAGAAAGTGGCAATCCCACTGTACCGTCTAATCCGATTATGACCGACTCTTTCCCGTCTCTCACTACGGAAAGTGACCCTACTTGGGAAGAGATCGAGGCCTTTCTTAATGATGATTCAATCCCCGTTGAGATTGATGATGCTACTTTTGACCCGGAGGGGGACATTCTTTTCTTGAAAATTGTTATATGACGAGCCATCTTCTTACCCCCTCCGGATGATCCGGATGATGTGAAGAAAGTTGAACCTATA
>CM040246.1:115970444-116024553 GCA_022545495.1 Chrysanthemum lavandulifolium | reverse complement strand
GGCATCGGAATGGCTCTCGGTCAATTAGAAAAAGTTATCCTTCCGTTTTCGAGACTCGAACACGTCTCTTTGAAGATGCGTGCGGGTAATTTCCTCCGGCTCGACTCATGAACGAGAACCGATGTCCTCGCTATTCAACTTGTAAAAACCGAAACAAATTCACGTGAGGCTCAATCTCAAGATGTTCGTCACTAGTTTTACAAATACAAGTAATATAAAAGAGATAAGGCGATTGAACAAGTAAAACACACACACATACGAAACAATAATACGGTTATGCGTAGGATATGTGATGAGAGAAAAACTTGAACAACCAACCCTCAAGTGAGGGTTTACATAAGTATTTATAGGAGGAAAGCTAGGGCAACACTCCTAGTTTCCATCCTTTCTTTAATGGGCTTGGGCCTAAGCTCATGGGCCTTCTACATAAGCTTAAGGCTAATAACAAACATAAAGGCCATAATAAAGCTAACTATTACATATTAATTACTAACACTTGATTATGGTTTAGGAGTGATTCCAACAATCTCCCCCTCAAGTGTTGGTGATGAGCGGTGAAGGCGTTGAAGTAATAGTAGCTCGACGTCTTCGACATTCTTCTTTCTTGTGAGAAGAATTGCCTTGATTCGAACAATCTCCCGGTGTAGAGATAGTTGTCTTTGAGCAGTTATGCTTTGACGTCATCTTTAACTTTGTTCTTTGATCATTGTTCTTTGTGGTGAAAGTGATAGTATGTTGTTGTGCGCATCAAGTGCGCTTTCAGTGCCTTGTTGCCCAAAGGTTCCACGTCATTCTTTAACATGCTCACACGCTCTTTGGCGTTGGAATTTAATCTTGATGAAGTTCTTTAAGTGTGTAACTTTGTAGATTCTTTGGTTTGACGAAGAATCATTACATTGTTGTGTTGCTTACGAATAGAACTTTCATTAGTGATGATGTTGGCGTGAGCATGAGAAGAATCAAGACGATCATCCCGCCTCCGAGCTTCCATAAGAAAACATTTCAAGCAGTTAGTAATAAGGTGTTCCGCACTTACAAGTTTGAACTTGAGAGTGTTAACAACATAGTGTGAAAACACAACTCTAATTCTTACAAAGGCCGTTCTCGAGCTGGAGTCCCACAAGTGAGATAACGCGATGTACCAAGTACATCTGATTCAGATGAGTCGCCGAGGTACATCAAGTATCACCTCACGATGTAGACCATTTGAGACACACTCCCGTAATCCACGAGGAGTTACCGGTGACATCTTTGTCGTGGTTGTTTGATGTTGACCCGGCGGGAGTTTCCATTCAATCACCGAGGATCACGGATGTGAACCTCTCATAAATGTTCTCGATGATTGCTAAGATCGTGAAGGACTCGATAATGTACCACCGAAATTCTTATTGTTGAGCGTCAAGTGATAAAATGTCAAGTGTACCTAAGAGATCTTTTGATGAATCTCGTGGCTCTAGACTCAATAGTGCGTTTTGGTTTTCTGGCGGAGACTGGGAGAGGTCTCCTTCTTCAATACCGGCGATCTCTAGAGAAAGCCAATAGTTTACGTAGGGTTCCTGTGAGAATGAAACAAGCTTCATTGAGAGAGACTTGAGTGGCTAAGAAGGTTTAGTGCATGCGCCACCGGGTCCATGACGACTTTTAATCTTCAATACCGGTGTCACTAAGTGACAACCAAGAGTATATGAATTGAACCCGATTGTCGCCTAAGTTGAATAATTTGGAGGGCTATTTCTTTTCACCCTTTTCTTTGCATTTCTTTTTAATTCTTCAACTCCTTCTTTCTCCGATTCTCATTTTCTCCTTTTTATAATCATACCTAAGGACTTCTAAGTACTAACTATTTGTGATGTCCTTGGGTAGATCCCTCCGGCTCTGGCGGATCATAGGACGGTTATTCCTAACCTTAGTCACCTTATAACTCCATGACTAACCTATGTTGCCATTAAAACCACAGTTGTGAAGAATCTCTCAAAGGGTTTGTAAATGAAAATCATGTTTGAACCACTGTGAGAGATAGGATTTTGCATAAATACTCCCCCTCCACATGTGCTTAAGAGTTTTAACGGTTTAAATGCACAGTGAGGAAAGAGCGCACATTTTGAATTGATCCACTGGAGATAGACAATCCCCATGAGACACGGTTCGTTGCATAGTTAAAGAGTTACATTGTCGACTTTTAGGTGACAACTAGCTCTAATAACTACCTTGAAGGTGTAGACAAACCTCGAAGGTTGTCATACCGTCGAGTTCATGTCTACCAAGAGTATCTCGAATGGTACTTTCTACTTGGACAAGTCCTTTGCGAGACACGTTTACATTACTAGCGAACTAGCTTGAAATTATTACCGTCCGGGACAAGTCTTTTCGAGTTACTAACAGCTTAGTATCGTCAATTCATTGGTTAAGTCTGGTACACAGATTCATTTGCATTTTGCACAACATATTTCTTATCACACAATTTCTCCCCTAAAAATGGCATATAAAATGTTATTTTTGAGCGGTTGAGAATAAATATGACCATTTCGAGTGTTGCGGGAAGATGACCACTATGAACAATTTGTGAACAAAGTTTTAATTCAAATACTCCCCTCAACAAGTGATATAAGCGGTTGAGGTTTTGAAAATCATACGGAAGTATTTGTTCTTTTGAGTAAAACCTTGAAAATGAAAGGTTTGATAGGTTTTACTCAAAGTAAGAAGCTTTCGCTCCTTTTATAAGGATTGTAGCATCAAGCGTACCACGTGGTCCTTTCTTGACAATTACGGGTTGTACATCGTTATGTGTGCACAAGCCATTTTAGGAAAAGATGAAATAAGTATGAAACAAATTAACCTTTCCCCAATTGACGATGTTTCTAAATTAGCTCCCCCAAACCGATAACTTTCTTTAGCGATTTGAAACTTTGATGAAGTCTACATATCCTCTAACTTTTGAAGGTTTCAAGACGCAATGAAATTTGTAGATGAGCGATAAACCACACAAAGAAAATCGACTAATTGTGGAAGATCCGTTCGAGGGTAACATGCCGTAAATCAACCAGATCTTCTCACGTATGTAGACGCATCACACCAAAAAAACCATGAAAGACGAAATGATGCGACTTTCCCCTGACTGTTGTGGTCTTTCGGAATACTAATCACCTTTGAGTATGCAATAAGTCGATACCAAGACCGTGTGTGAGGCATCATAACATCATATTTGGGTAATTTCACACAAGATCACCCGTGAAATTGAGACGATAACACCAAAGTGAGACGTTTGAGCCACATATCGTCTAATTTCTTCCCCTAATTGAAGAAATTCAAGAAGGCATTGGGTTTTCGCAAAGAAGCATGTAGAAGAACGAGGAAGCAATGACCACTACACACTCTCTCCCCTCGATGTTTTCAATGATTCGAATCATACACCACGTATGTTGATGATGAATTGAAGACAATGAAACCATGTATAAGGAGACAATGAAACCATGTATGTCCAATTGATCGAACAAGTGTGAAGTCCCATAAATATAGCGTGAGAATCAAGCACGATAAAACATCTATGTTCATTATATTGATCATCGGTGTGTCATTGTTGTTGGAAGTAGTTTGATCTTCATTATAGAATATTCGGTTGTTGTTGTAGATTGTGTGTATCCGAAATTAGAGTATTATCGGTTGTGCAATGAAACATTCGATACATCCGAAGCACGACTTTTGGCGTAATCTTTAACCGTAGGAGCAATCAATGTTTCCAATTCATGACGATTAAGTACAATGGTGGAGCGGTGATGGATCATGATATTTTTGACGGTGAGAAACGGGTCCTCTGTTGTTTTGCGGTAGGAGCCATGGATGTTGTACTGCATAGAAAAATAGAAGGGGGCAAGGAAGAGAAAACATGGATCCCAAGTGTAGCTGGTTTCCGATGTTAGAAGCTAAAGATGTAGTGTCAATTATCTTCTTGACACTGGACATGCTATTTTGATGATTTTCTTTCCTGCCTCGTGGATGGATGTTGTTGGTATCCCACTTGTTTTGGTGCACCTACTTAGTATCTTGCTTGTAGGAATCCACCTAAGACTACAGCTTTGAAAATCCTACTGTTGGTATCCATCTAAGGTTAGATCTAGGGATGTTGAAACTTCTTTTGGGAAGAGTCATGTCCTATATGGATCCACCTATTAGGTTTGACGGTTTACATTTAGATCAACGGGTTTATTTCTAACTGTTTGTTGAGGTAACTTAGGTTTTGGTTTGCTACTACGGTGGTGTTCAAGAATACACTCGAAGGTGATACACTAGGTCATGAACCTAAGATTCCATCCTTTTGGAGTAGTGCCCTTTTCCTAGCCTTTTCTAGATCATAGTTCTTGTATCGTCATTTGAATCATATGAATTTTTATGTTTAATGCTCGGTTTAGACACGTTGTTCGAACTAATCCTAGATTGGCGAGCGACCACTTGTATAGGTATAATGTAAACATGTTTAATGAAAAGAAGCATTATTGTTGGGTCCGAATGTGGAGTGGTGGTTTTGACAAATGATTATTCTCAACAACTTGGGAGGGAAACCGTGGTTTTGACGATTTTGAACGTTGATTTAAAAGCGGTTGGATGTCTAACAACCGATTGGTTTCGATTGGTTTTAGAGACAATTTCCCAAGGTTGTTGGTTTTGCAAAATTAGTATCTACACTCTTGTCGGTTAATCTTCTCGGTTTGTTTTGTAAAGCAACATGTGCAAGCCCTTTGCTTGAATTTGAGCCTTTAAATGCTCATTTTCTTTTACTAATGTATCCACACGATGACTTTGTTCATTTGAATATCGACCATTGTGTTACGAAGAAAAGATTTGTTTTGTAATTTAAGGTTCAAGAGAGATGCAACGTGCCTCTAGTTTTGAAAAATCTTTATGAAACCGAGCAATGGTCTTTTGAGAAGAATGTTTTCGATTCAAGAGTTTGATTTGACGATCAGTTGAATTGTTAACAGGCTCGGACATGAGATAGTTATGCGGACATTGTGCAACACACCTTGGTCAACCTCTCCTTTATTACTAAATTCAGGTTGCTCAAGATGTTGTGTCGCATTTGCGATCGAGAATATGATCAGCGATGGATTGTACCTCGACCATACATTACGTGTCGTCGTTGTCATAGGTGGGTAAGATATCTTCCTCAACCATTTGTTCTTCGTCACAGTTGGGCTCGGTGTCGTAGTTAAGTATGATATCTTCTCCGGATCTGCTGGTGTCATCCTGCTTTTCAATGCTACAACCTCATTGTCCATGACATCGACAATTGCGAGAATCACAACATTCTCAACGTCCATTTGAGCATTCCTTTCATGTATATCAACTCTTTCACCTTGCATTGCGGGATATCGGAATTTGATGATGTCGACGCTTGGAATTGTTAATATTTGAGCACATCTTAGCGAGCCATGTAGCTTTCTTTCAATGCCACAAATGCGACTTCATTTTCGTAATCCATTTCACTCCCCGTAAGAATCAAAGAAAAGAAAAGGTGCAAAGTCGATATAGCACATGAAGGTCGATATAGTGAATTGCAATTTCCCTCCAAAAATAATTTTGAAATATTTTGACTCTCAAAATTTGAAATTCACTATAAAATTCAATTCTAAGGTTGTAAGAAAAATTTGAGTTATGACAATTTTTTTTATTTTTATTTTTTTGATAACTTGTGTTGATAGATCTTTGTAGTCGAATGAACCTTTGTTGATGAAGTATCCTTAGGTGTAGAAATCACAATAAACCAAGTAGCACTTATGCGTAAAAAACACCAAAGTTACGCGTAGTTTTAGCTTCGCGTAAGTAAGGAAAAATACTCTAAAGTTATCGTAGACAAAAGTTATGCGAGAAAGTTAGGCGAGGATTATCTTATCGTAATACTAGGCTTAGGCGTGAAAAATCTTATCGTGGGATTTCACGCGTAAGCTTATGCTTATGCGTAATTTTAGGTTTTATCCCAAGTGATCTTTTACACTTCACAAAGGCAAAAGATATCCAAAGTCGACGTATTTCGTGCTTATCCAAGCAAGAAAACACGCAATAAACCACAAAATGAAGATCAAACCAAGGAAAGACTTATGCGTAGTTTTAGGGTTTCACTACGCGTAGGTTTACTCGTAAATTTGATATTGCTCAAAGATGTTTCTAAACCGGTTTTGTGTGAGGAAATAGTTTCAAGATCACCAAATAACACAAGAATGTGAAATTTGATGAACCAAACCTTCTAAAAGCGATTCTGGCGAGAACTACACCCACGAATAAAATGAGTTCAAAACAATGATCCACGATAAAGTTCCAAACTTTTGGCCAAAAACGTTAGTTTAACACCTTATAACGGTGAAAGTACAAGAATCTTGGATTAAAAGTGTAAAAATACGTTTTGATCAAGCCAAAGGTAAGGATACGCAAGTTAAGCGTGAGACCAAAACTCACTTCAAACAATACGCTCACTCAACTATTAGGCAATTGATACCATGTTAGGTCACTAGTTTTACAAACACAAGTAATATAGAAAGAGATAAGGCGATTGAACAAGTAAAACACACACACATACGAAACAATAATACGGTTGTCGTAGGATATGTGATGAGAGAAAACTTGAACAACCAACCCTCAGTGAGGGTTTACATAAATATTTATAGGAGGAAAGCTAGGCAACACCCTAGTTTCCATCCTTTCTTTAATGGGCTTGGGCCTAAGCTCATGGGCCTTCTACATAAGCTTAAGGCTAATAACAAACATAAAGGCCATAATAAAGCTAACTATTACATATTAATTACTAACACTTGATTATGGTTTAGGAGTGATTCCAACACAAGACTTCGGCAATATACCTCAAACATAACTAGCCTATTCAACCCGATGGGCACAAACTGCGAGATGTGAACCCTGAAATACTTTATCACCTTTAGAGAAAAGTAGAAAAGGAACGCGAACTCCGGAGAACGCAAGATATCTTGTTCATATAAGCCGATGGCATCCCCCATCAGATTATTCATGGTAAAATCCATCGGGGGTAAGCGAGGGTGCAGATCCATTAGAATTCCATACTCGCTAATAAGGCCCTCCAACTCCCTTGAGAAAGGACGGAAGAATAAATGTGCATGTCCGACTTGGGGACAAGATAAGCAATGGATGTTCGAACAGGAAGCCACGTAATATCAACGAAGAGGCAACGCAAACGAAAACGAAATAGAGAGAGGAGCTTTGGATTTCACGGATAACTCAAAACTAATAGTGAATGAGATAAGTGTAAAAGGTAAAATGGGTAAATGAGGTAAAAGGGATTATATAGGCGGATGAAGTGGGGACGCGAAACGTCGTGTCGTGTCGAGAAAGGACTAATCTGAAGCATCAACGTATACACCGCCCACGTGGCACAATCCTATGGACCCGTGAAACTTATTTTAACTTATTCTCCCCAATGGGCTTGGGCTCATTGTTCTCGCCAAGCCCATCAAACCGAGATAAATCCAAGGCCTCGGACAAACATAGTAGATGAATCGGTCGAGTATCACGTCACTTATCAAAAACAAGCAACATGATACTGGGGGGACATGACGACGTATGTGGTCAACCGGCTCAATAGCCGGCGGACCTAATACCCTGTCGAAGGGCATACCGAAAGGCCAACTGCCGAATGGAGGGTTGACCTGACAGTACCTTTGGCATTTAGCCTGGATACAATTCGTCTCATTCTCCTTAATGTCAGAGAGGACACCAGAGACAGTGTCAGGGGCAGTGTCAGCCCTGACAACACCAAAGGTCCCATGAAGTACGACAGACCCAGGGACCAGATAGTGACATCAAGTAGTATAAATACGCATACAATAATTGGTAAACAGGTATCATTTTTTACACACACACATTTTATACTATACCTCTCGGTAAAACACATACTCATTCTCACGCCGGAGTCGGGTCCTGGGATAACACCCGGGGCGAGACTAACGCGTTGTTCATCTTAGCAGGCATCCAGAAGACTTATCTCATAAGGCTGAAGGATAACTGCAAGAACTCACAAAAAAATACTTCGACACCCGAGTCTTACTTGTGGTTATTTTATATAATGATATGTGCTAATCGGATACTGATAATCTCTTCATAACATGTTACAATGCCTATATTGACACGTAAATTGACCCCTAAATAATCACATAATCATAACCGGCTTTTATTGCAGGTACTACTATACTATTTAATTTTTCAACCGTGTATACTCATATGTTTCTTTCTTCCGTCTATATATATATACTAGGATAGTACCGCGCCTAGTGGCGCCGGTTTCTAGCGTTAGATAATTAATTATTTGTGATATTGTGGTGAGTGTTTTGTGTATCGTTTAAAATAGAACGTGAACCGATGAAAATGTAATTGCAAACGGTTGTACTATACGATAACTAAAGTCTAGACAAAAATTTTAACATCTATCAAACAACATATAAACACATTTCATGAAAATGAAATTAAACATTACATCAGCTATGAGATAAAAACTAACAACACGCGTTACTTGTCGCGTAAAAACTAACAAGGATGGGATTAATGGTGCCGTTTTTAAGAAGAACGCAAGTACCAAAATTAGCATGAATAGCCTAAAATAAAAAAAGAGCTAATTTTGGCTATTTTGTAAAATATTTGGGAACATTTAGCCCCATCTTTTTTTTAAATGGGCGTATTTAGCCTATTGCAAAATTAAATGTGCAATAACGGGCACATATTTCTCTTAATTGTAAAACATTATAATCGTTTTGAATGAAAACTTATATATATATATATATATATATATATATATATATATATATATATATATATATATATATATATATATATATATATATATATGACAGATCGCTTTGTGTTAAAAAAAGTTTATGGGTTCTAAACGAAAAATAATAAAAGTTTGAAGATTTAGGGATTAAACATAATGTTTTGAAACCCGGTTCGACCCGGGTGGTTCAACCGGTTGAACCATTCCCATCGAAAAATGGATCAATTTAAACCGAGTCAACCTGACATGTTGGGTCAAAACGGGCCAATTAAACAGGGTCAACCCACCGGGTTTGAAGCGTCCCGGGTCAACTCGGTTTTGATATGTATTAATAGTTTCAAATTTTTACTTTTTACTTTTTGGTTTTTCCTTTATATATAGTATAGCATGGACCCGCGCGTTTCGACAGCGGGTACCCTGTGACGATTAACCGGAGAAATAGATCTCGATGAGACCTGATTCACCAGTTTATATCGGTTTCAGCGGGTCCTCTCTAGTTCGTTTTCGGATGGCTGTTATTGGTTAGCCGAACCGGTGGCGACACCGGTTTCCGGTTGAACCCGTTGGTCCGGTCCAGATTTCAAAACTATATGTAACTTCAACTTGTTAGCTTGTATGAAGCTGTGTATTTTATTAATTTGTATATAATAACATGTACTTTTCATTTTAGGGTGTTTTAAAAATAACATTAATTAGTGTGTTTAATTATTTTATACTTAAAATTATGTTGTAACTTGTTTAAATTGTACATTGTGAAAATTTTATTGTACTTTTTAGTAATGGGTGTTTTAATTGGTTGTTTTTAATTTGGTGGATATGCTTTTAATTGGTTGTACAATGTGAATAAATTATTGTACTTTTAAGTAATGGGTTATTTTAATAAGAGTATTAATTACACAATATTTCTCTCACCTTTGACTTTCAACAAGGTTCGACCGTTTTTCTATTGTGTGTGTATATATATATTGTTGTTCCCCGTTCACTATCATTTAAAAAACAGTTTAAGAATATAAAACAAGTTAATAGTGAACAATGACTGAAATTAACATAAATAAAACACACAAAGTAATTTTCAACATCATATTCTTTATTAGAAATTAATCAAAAGAATCGTTACCCAAGTACTTATGAACAGTGCTTGGGATTGAAATGACAAAGTTTGGTGACTCTCTCTAGCTCGGGCTAAGTCGAGCACAAATCTTAGAACCCACCGAGCTATCTCATGGATTAAGTTGTATTTGGAGGAGTGAAAAGATGGCTGCGTGTATGTGTGTTTTACAATTCACAAGCTTAACCTTTTCACTCCATCTCTTATGCTATTTACACATGTATAAGTTTTAACTCTTTCCTAAGTGACAAGCGACATCTTCTGAGAAGACAAAATCTTGATGCATTTTGTCTCTGTTTACAAGGCTATTCTAGGTAAGAGACAAGACTACTTTCCTAAGGTCGGTGATGACACCGAGCACGATCTTTTGCCATTCTGGGAAAGTTGACTTTGGTTGATAAGGACTTCGTCTTATCGATTCAAACTTATCCCACCTTGTCCGCTTATTCTTGATCTTTACATCCTTGATCTTCTACTTGGTTTGTATTGATGTAAGTAGTTGGAGAGAGTCTTAGGGATTCGGTGAGTTATTGTCATCACTCATTTGAATCCATCATCTTCTTCTTGACTCGGTCTTCACCCTTTAAGTTCCGCTTTCTTGGTGGAGAGACTTCTTGTTCGCCTCATACTATGTATCACGAAGATGACTCATCGAGAGACTATGCACTCAGTGACCTGTTAGTGTTTAACGGACTAAACACTTGGGCTATTTTATATTCAAATCCTAGATTAATGGGTTTGGGTATTTACTGAACCCAACAGTCTCCCCCTATTTGGATATACAAATAGCCTAAGTGTTTGATCCGTGTAAATGAGCAAATGGCTTCTTCTTACACTTAATGTACTAATGAATACAATCAGGAACACTGAGTGATTTAAAAAAAAACATACATCTTTTATTGATCAGATTACATGGCTCCTTTCACTAGTACAAAAAACATAAATCAAAATGATGTTAGTCCAGATGGATTCCCAGTGCTTCAAGCTTGACTTTCTTTGTGATCAGTGTTTCTCTGTCAGGATGTTCTCTTATCTTGGCATTTAAGTCAGCATAAAACTTGATATTTGCAGGAGTCTGAATTTGAGAAGCCACTGGTATGTAGCTTAGCATTGTTGCCATTCCAGCCTTATCAATATCGCTCCACCTTTGGAACGCTGGGTTTCCATATTCATCAATGAAAAATAGCCCTCTTTCAGGCTTTTCAATCACCAAACAGTTAACAAACTTAACACCTTCAGGCGGCTCCCTGTTGCATTCGAAACCAGGAACTTTTATCTCAGGCTGGAACTTAACTCTTTTTCTTTTGCCAATGGATGATTGTGGTTGAGATCCTTGAGGTGCGATTAAGCGGTGAATTCCAGTTGTCTTGGTGCATCCATAGTCTTTCATATCTTTCTTGAGCATCTTCATCGGCTCCTTAACCACCGTATTTTGCTTCTTTTCTATTATTGGACGAGTTCATCGAGTTCGGTGATCCCAAAGTCGGTGAATTTTGGGGATCATGAACCTCGAAATATCTTTATCATCCCCATAGGCGTTCATTGCGTGGTTTGGATCCGGGATGATTTTGACATCGATGATCTTCTCGAGCGGTCTTACGCTTGACATTGTCTAATTATAATGGTCAATTCTTGCTTTCACGATGGGCGCAGTTCTTTTGTTCTTTTCCTCCAACTGCTTTTTCATTTGACCATTTTTTTGCTGAGTATCCTTGAACTTTATCTGCTGACCCTTTTCAAGTTTCTTAGCATCAATTCAATGTTTTCGACTTCCTCAAGAACTACTTGTACCGTGCTTCTACTCTTTCTTTCCTCTTGAAGAAGTTTCTTTTCCTTTCCTCCTTAGCAAGGTATGCACTTAGCTGTTGTGGTGTGAGCAGGTACTCAGTGTTGCCGATCTTAAAGGAAATCTTCTCAGGCTCAGGTGGTGTTGTCATTATGCCTTTTCCTTTGTCTTGGCCTGAAGAAGAAGATGCTACTAGGGGCGGTGTTGTTGTTATAATTGGTGTGATCACTGTTAGTGTTGTTGTTGTTGATGTTGGTGGTGGGATTGATGAGATAGGTATTGCTGAGACTGGTGGTGATGATGAGATTGGAGCTATAGATACTGGTGGTGTTGTCTCCCCCTCAGTGTGAAGAGGAGTTTCTTGATATTCTCCCCTCAACTGCTTTTGGAGCATCGGTGAGGCAAGAGTTGGTGTTGGTCTTTGAGGGACCGAGTCGCTTGACCCTTGAAGGCTGATAAATTTCGAGAGATCATGGCCTTGATATCTAAAGTATCGGTTTGAATACGGTGACTTTTGCTTCCAGTTGCACGAGATACTTCGGGCGGTCATTCTGCCCGAGATTCCGTGCCAGGGAAGAAGATGCCTGAGCCAAAGTAGCCACCTGAGTATTCACAGAGCCTAGTGTAGCTTGAAAAGACTGAACTGAAGATTAAGACCCTGAACATTTGCAGATTGGAGCATTTCGATCAGTTCAGTGAGGCTGGAGGATTGTTTCAAGTAAGCCTTAGTAGCCTTCAGCACTTGAGAGTTGAGCGTTGGGTCTTCTTTGACAAATTCTTTGATTTCATCTATTTTAGTGCCTACACCCTGAAGGTGCCTGAGAAATTTAGCCAAGTTGTCGTCCAGTCTGTGAAGATTGTCATACATCAGATCCCTGTGCTCATGAACATTTTCATCAAAGGCTTGTACCTCAGCCTTTAGATTAGCATATCTAGCAGCAGCCTCAGTGTGTTGTTCCCACAATGTTTCAGTGACCCCAGAATATAGCTTCCTTGAAGCTTTGGTGATCCACTGAAAAAGCTGCCTCTCGGTGAGTGGAAGAACATTATCAAATCTTTTGAACTCATCAGTGGAGGAAGAGGAGTCATCATTGTCGGTGGAATGGTGATTCGGTATGTACATGGATCGGTGAGGTTCTTGTTCAAATTGAACCTCGGCGTCCACTTCTTCCCTTGTCGATAAAATTTCATCATCACTTTGTCGGCAAGTTCATCTTCGAGAATAGTATTCCAATAACATCGACAGCGATCAACAAGGGTTGGTGATGGGTTCCATATCGCCAGTGGTATTAATCCTACGAGTCTTTGTCTCCCTTGACCCCTCGAGACCTTTGGTGGGCATTTCCGATGCCTTCTCTAGAGTCGAGATTGGTTTTGGGTTCGATATCGGCGGGTTGTTTATGTCCTCGAGTCTTTGTCCCCTGTGACCCCCAAGACAACGATGGGTTTTCCAGTGCCTTTAGCGTAGTCAAGAAGGTGGTATCCCTATCGTAGGTTGTTTGGTTCCCTCTGAGTCTTTGGGATCATTCAGTGTGCCCTCAGACAAAGGCTTTGATTTGCTAATGTCATCACGAGGCGTTGTAGAAGGCGCTCCCCTACCAGCGGGTTGTATGTTTCCCTTTGGATCTTGGGGAGTAGTAGTTTGGACCAAGGGCACTGATTGTGATTTATCAGTGTCCTTCGTTGTCCCTTGGGTAGATGTTGCTTGGTCTCCAGTGGGTGTCTGTTGAGTCGGGGGCTTCTTTTGCCTTTTAGGATGTGCTCCTGAAGCCTTAGGGCCCTGAGACTTGGGTTTGGTCTTAGTCCCAGTATGAGACTTCCCCTTTCTCTTTATAGGAGCAGGGTTAGAGAAACTGATTCTCTCTAGTTGTTTACAACAACCATATGGGCCGTCAATTCAATATTTGTGACAAGGGATGGGTCCTTTTGAAAATTTGATTGGCTCGGGATGCGGGTAAAGCACCAATTTTTCTTCACGAGGATAATTTATACCCGGTAACACTTGCAAAGCACAAGAGACAAACCTAGGATACAAAACGTATTTTGTTCTAGTTTTGCTCAGTAGCTTGGTTACGAGATCACGTGTAAATGATCTCCCTATGTCGATAGTGACCCCATTCACCATCATCAATGAATAGAGTTAACTTGTTCGGTGGATGAGTGGTTCCACGAGGACACGAATCACAAACGTGAATAGGATCCTCCAAGCCACGGAAATGAACTTTTGGTGGTGGGGTCTTGTCCAAAAATTTGGATCTAAAGCGATTTATTTTAACCCATTCTTCATTGTGGAGGGTTCGGGATGGGCGACATAAACACCTTTGTTGTAGTCTAACCACGTGGAGGTGCAAAAGTTTTATAATCCGGGGTGAATTGTTGCCCCGTTAAGGCCGAACGATGAGATATTCCCGAGTGGTGCGAGGTTGTTCTCATCGATGGGGTGTCGGGTCAAAGGCCTTGTTGAGCCCAAAACTCCCCGAGGAGGTTTTGAGTGCATGATTGAGGACACCGAACAAAGGCCGTTTTCAATGGGCGTTATATAAAATTTAATAATGTCCTTATAGGCTGGAACAGTTTGAGGATATTCAAAATTGCCTATGACATTATTTGTTTTAAATTCAACATTGCTAAGATCACCTACCCACTGTGAAGCAAACTGAAGAGATTGTGTTCTTGCCATTTCCATTAAAAGGTTTTTAGGGTTTTGAAAAGAAACTTCTTGACAAGAACAATCAAAGGTTTGAATCTCTTAAGTTGCGATGAAAAACTTTTGTAAAGGTTTACAGAGAAGATTTTCAGAAAAGGTTTTGAAGAACACAAAGATTTATTGGTTTTAAAAGAGATTTTGACAGAGTTTTGTTAGCAGAAATCTGTTGTGTGTGTTTATGAGGTTTTGAATAGGGTATTTATAGAGTGGTGAGAGGGGTGGTTTGTGCACAAATGGGAGTATTTAGAGTCGGTTTTAGAAAACGTTTGAATTTCCACATTTAATGCCACCACTCCACTAACCGCAGTAAAATCCCGTTTTTCAAGGGAACAGTTGCAGTGCACTTTTAAAGTAATAAAATATCAATAAGATATTTCATGAGAGAGGAGGCATTTAATGCCAAGTGGGGATTAGGTAAGTTTGTGAGGGACCCTTGATATGATTGATAGTAAGACAAAGAGACATATATTCCTATATTAAATTGGCATGGTTACCAACCTAGGACATTTAAGTAACTGATACTTGGATCATTTAGTTACTCATTCAATGCTCAATTTTAACTGTCAGGGTCCCTGAATGAGTCTTACTCATTCAGTGAGAGGTTGTATTGTGGGTTTCGTTCAGGGAGGAGGAACCATTTCAGAGAACTTACTGAGATTGGTTTTCAAATGCCTGACCTTCAATGTCAAGCATTCCCATTCGACTTTCGGTCTCACGAAGGTAGGTTCATCAAGGGTTTGGTGAAGATATCACCATTGATATTGATAAGGATGAAATGGAGTTCTATGTCTCCTTTCATTATGTGGTCCCTAATGAAGTGATATCGATATCAATGTGTTTGGTTCTTTGATGAAGGACGGGGTTGTTGGAGATTGCAATTCTTGTTGGTGTTGTCACGAGAAGATGGGTACCATTTTGTAATGGATGTCATAGTCACCGAGTTGACTTTTCATCCATAAAACATTGGCACAAACATCTCAGCTGACCACATACTCGACTTTAAGTGAAGACATAGCCACCGATTGTTGCTTTTAGCACTCCAACAAACAAGTTTTCCTCCAAGAAATTGCGGGACCACGAGGTACTTTTACATCCATGTTGCATCCAAGCATAATCGAATCGAGTAACCTTTGAGATCAAACCCCGAGCACTTTGGATAATAGAGTCCAAGGTTTGGGGTTCCTTCTGTACACCGAGTATTCTTTTGGCTGCGTGAGGTGGGATTCTTTGGGATTGACCGATATCTTGCTATTAGGCAGGTGAGAATTGTATGTACGGTCTAGTATCGATTAGATACATCGATGAGCCAACAATCCATCCGAAATAGGTTTGATTGGTGATTTGCCGGTGAGATCGGGTCCAAGGTTGTTAGGAGGGACCATTGGTGTCTTCACCGAGGCACATTAAGATATCTCATATTTCTTCAAGAGATTTACGGTGTACTTCTCTTGGTGATGGAGATTCCTTTATCGGTTGCACGATTTGTAGTCCAGGAAGTATGTGAGTTCACCCATCATGCTCATTTCAAACTTCTTTGTCATCAGTTTTCAAACTGTTTGCAAAGTTGTAGTTTGTTGAGCCAAAGATGATGTCATCAACATACACTTTGACCGAGATCACATCTGTTTTGTTCTATAGAAAAGCGATTGTGTTGTCTATCTTTCCTCGACAAACTTGTTTTGAATCGGGAAGGTCGAGAGAGTTTCATACCATGCTCACGGGAGCTTGTTTAAGTCCATAAAGGGCTTTGTCAAGCTTGCAAACATAGTCGAAATTCACTACTCTCAAAGCCGTGAGGTTCTTGAACATACACATCTTCTTTGAGATCACCATTTAAGAATGCACTTTTAACATCCATTTGGTAGACCACAAGTTCATGTATGTTGCATATGTAAGGAAGATCCCGATGGCTTCCATTCTTGCAACAAGAGCAAATGTCTCATCATAGTCAATGCCTTCTTGTTGATTGTAACCTTTGGCTACAAGTCGACTTTGTTTTTAATGATAGTGCCGTTTTCATCGGTTTTGTTTCGAAAACCCACTTCATTCCTATGACTACAACATCACGAGGACATTTGATCAAGGTCATGACCTTGTTTTTATCAAACTATTGTAGTTCTTCTTGCATAGCTTTGAACCCGGCTTGGATGTTTTAGAGCCTCGATGACACTTTTGGGTTCTATTTCGATAGGTAATCGGCATATAGACATTCATTGGTCAAGCTGCAGTTAATTTAGCGACCATGCTTCTAGTGAGCATGCCTCGGTGGGTTCACCAATAATGTTTACAAGCTCAATGTCACGAGATTTTGTCCACTTACTTTGTGGTCTAGGATCCGAGCTTGAAGAGGTCACCGAAACTCGGGAGTGAGTTTAGTTTCAGGAGCAACATAGTCATTTAGAGCATCTGTTGAGATGTCCTGTTCAGGTTGGGGTTCTTGAATCACAGGTTCCTGAACATTTGGTTCAGTATTACCTATCCTAGTAGGAACTGATTGATTATCAATGAATTCACTGATAGTTGGTTGGGGAAGGTTGTGAGATAAGACATAATATGAGATGTCAACATCAGCTTGATATGAGGAATTGAATTCAGTGTTGTACTCATCAGGAGGATATCTTGATGAGTCATCAATTCCTATTTCCTCCACAGAGGTGTTGGTGAACCTGATGCTTTCAGAACCTTCATCAAAGGTGACATGAAAGGTTTCCTCAACTTGTTGTCTCCTTGTGTTAAAAACCTTGAAGGCTTTGTAGATTAGTGAGTAGCCTAAGAAATATCCATCATCAGCTTTTGCATCAAACTTGCCTAGATGATCCTTGTGGTTATGAATGAACACAGGACATCCAAACACATGAAAATAGCTGATGTCTGGAAGTCTACCTTTGAAGATCTCATATGGGGTTTTATTATGTCTTTTGACAATGATTGACTGTTTTGAGTGTAACAGCGCTTTGATCGCTTCATTCGAAGTGCTTTGAGAGGGTGAGCCATTTAACATGGTTCTAGCAACCTCAATGAGAGTTATGTTTTCCTTCGGTGACCCCATTTTGTTAAGGGTATAAGGAGATGAGAAATTTTGAGAAATTCCTTTTCATCACGAAACTCTCAAGCTCTTGATTTACGAACTCGATACCATTGTCGATTCGATTTGTTTAATGATAATGTCATTCGGTTTTCAATCTTCACGATGAATGACATTATAGTATCATTGCTGACTCTTTTGGAAAGAAAGTATACCCAAGTGTATCTAGAGAACTCATCAACAATGACAAGTGTATACTTCTCATCTTTGGATTGATCCGGGATGACGGTCCAAAGAGATCCATGTGCGAGGAGGTAAAGGCGACTTTGATGGAGAAATTTTGTTTGGTTTTGAATGATGCTCGTGGTGTTTACCTTTTCACGTGCGAGCATGGTTTGTCTTTGCAAAACCGGTGATGGTAAGCCAAGGACCTTGTTTTGTTTTGCCAAGTTGTTGAGGTTTTGAAGTTTAAGTGTGAGAGTCTCTTATGCCACGCCCAATTGATAGTTTCGGTGGCTTTAGCAAAGAGGCAAGTTCCATCTTGGGAGAGTGTTGACATGTCTAACACATAAACATCATCTCTCTAGGAGCTATCAACACAACTTCCTTGTTGGCATTGAAGATGGTACCTTGTTTGTCATTGAATTGCACAATGTACTTAGCATCACATAGTTGGTGACATCGATGAGATTGTATTTTAGACCATTGACATAAGCTATTCTAGAAAACTATTCCATTGCGGTTCTTGAACCATAACCTTGATGGGACATGATGAGTTATCACCAAATACTACCTTGGGTCTGGTTCCTCTACATACTTGTGCAGATACTCCTTCACACCGTCATGCTTCTTGAGCATCCACCGCCTAGATGCCAATAGGCTCCTGGCGTGTCTCGCACAAGTAGTAAAGCGAATTAGTTTCTCTTAGTGACCCACTTACTAGTGGGCTTGGGTCTCAAGGTCTTTTTGAATTTGGTAATTGACTCATGATCAGTGGTTAAGTGCATTGTGCTACCGTAGGTTTTGCATTTGGAGACTGAGGATGACTCAGTGACTCTAGGTTGTTTTGTACCTCTCCTTGCATGAATGACACTGTCATGTTGGGATGTCTCATGAGCTGGATTACCGCATATATCACAGCATGTGTTCATGAGACAATCATCCTGATGATGATCATTAAACCCACAGTGAGGGCTAAGAGGAAAAGGTTTTGCTCTATTCTTGGGAGCAGTTTTGGAGGATGAAGCATACTGATGACCAACTTTGGTATAGTTTGCTTTATCGATGTAACTTACATCTTGTAAGTGGCTCTGCGATTCTGTGATCATCCTTTTGCGATCATACAAAAAGGATTACGTAGGAGTTGTCGGTGGTATGGTGGTGTAATGACATTTCACACTACGCTTGGGTTTGTTGGTGGATTTTGACTTTGATGAGCTAGATGAGGTCGACTTAGTTTCCTTGATTGAATCACGAGCTTTTCGATGGATTCCATCTTTTCGATCGCCTTCCTCACAAGCTCGATCGATTGTCAATTGGTCGACTTGATGGGGACGAGAGGATGTTGAAGTCTCGGTAGGAGTAGACTCTTGTTGAACCGGTTCTGTTGGTCTTTTCGGGATGGTTCTACCAAGTCGGACCTTTCTTTTGGTGAGTGAGAATTGAATTGTAGAGAGTAAGCTCGAGCTTGGGCGGCACCACGAAGATGTTTCGGTGGTGGAAGCGGTGTGTGAGATTCTGCTTGAGACTCGAGATGTGTTCGGTACCACTTTGGGCACATCGAGAGTCTAGCATGCTCTTAAGAGCTTGACTATCGTGCTCAAGAATCCTTCCAGAATCAAAATTTGGAAGCTTACTCTCGGGATTAACCCGTTCAATCCAATCACCGGTTTTGGGAATAGTCAACATATTGGTAATCATGCCACGGACACAAATGGTTTAGGACCACGGTCTTTGTTGAGAGAGTCGGAAGATGATCTTCACCTAAGACTCTCTTCTTGTCTTGGGGCTCCCACAAACATCAAAGACCCAGGATTCTTGGCATCCAACTATTAAGGATATCTTGAACTTTTTGAGTTCGTCTTGAAGAGCCTGATTTCTTTTAACTAATTCAGTATTTTGAATTTGCAAAGTGACAGCCTCAAGTTTAGCTTGTTTTAAAAGAAGCAGTTCATCCCTACACTTGTTCAATTCAAAACTTAGCTTGTTGTATTTTGAAAAGAGATTCAGTCTTTGCTCTTCTACGAACTTAAGGTCAACATTAAGATAATTCATATAGGATTGCCAATCAGAGTCATCATCCATAGAAAGTAAGATATTTACCTTCTTCATTGTAATATTGACCCATTCTCCATTCCTGGCATTATTCTTTCCAACAAAGAAGCTTGTCCTCTTCGAGAGGGCCATCGATTCAATCGACTTGCACCATTTCATCATCGATGAGGCGGCTCTTCATCCAAGTCAAAGGTTTCAACAACGAGGCCCTTGTTTTACCCCGCATGCATTGAACACTTTTGTTGTTTCGAGGATGGCCTCAAGCAATGCAAGCTTAGCTTTTGCTTTCTTGTATTTAGCTTCAAAATCCACGCTTTGTTTTGATCAGATTTGTTTTGAAAATTTTGATGAGGCGATAAATCTTTGGTTGAAATTTGCTAAAGCTCAAGACCGATTAGACCACGATGGTTTGTAAGAGGTTCATAAATTGTTTTGAAAAAGCAGTCTTTTGCAAAATGGCCTCTTTTATGACACTTAAAGCATTCGGTGTCTTGATTGCTTTAGCAGTTGAAAACCTTTGTTTCTTTTTATAAACCTTGAGAGTTAGCAAGGAGTGCCCTTTCACGAAATTCATTGTTCGGTCATTTAGGTACTCCTCACTTGATCTCTCATCGGGCTCATCATCCGAGTTTTCTTGGAAATCTTGAACCACATTGTTAGAAAAGAAAGCGGTTGATATTGGTGATGAGGTGGTGGTCGGGGACTTCTTGACTTCGAGACTTTTTAAGTCGGGGTATCGGTTGTTGATGAGGTTTTCCTCATAGACAAATTTCCCATAAATTTCGTGAAGCTCAAGATTACGGATATGATTAGCATTCCTAAGTCCCCGAGAAATTCAACCACTTCTCGTGGAGATCATGACAAAACCAACATTGATTTCATGTTTGGACAACTTAACACCATCATTTGACAGTTCATTTAAAAGAGTTTTGTACCGGGTGTAAGTTTGAGAGAGAGTTTCGAGTCCTTAGCCACTCAAGGTGTTGTACTCAAGTTTGTGTCCATTATCCTGTTTTCCTTGGTATCGAAGGACCTTCATGATCGTGGACCAGGTCATCCCATGTTTGTTTAGGCGTACTACGACTTATAACAAACTCCATAATATCATCGGGAAGACATGATATGATGATACTTTTGAGTCTTTGGTCCTGGTTGACCACTCTCCTTTCATCCTCGAGTCATCGAGCTTGTGTTTAGGCAAACCTTCGATCTTTGGGACAAATTGACCTTCATTTATACACTTGATATAATAAGGTTCCATCCTAATCAAATAGCAAAGCATTCGCTTTTCCATTTGTTGAATTTGCCAACTTCAAGTCTAGGGCAACAACGGTGAATAAGCTCCACCCTTCTTATCGACTAGTTGGGGTACATCAATTTCGACCATTTAGGATCCTAATTTAAAAACTTTTAGAGCGGCCTAAAAAGAGTTTTATAATTAACATGGCTCGATACCACTTGTTGTTCCCGTTCACTATCGTTTAAAAAGCAGTTTAAGAATATAAAACAAGTTAATAGTGAACAATGGTGAAATTAACATAAATAAAACACACAAAGTAATTTTCAACATCATATTCTTTATTAGAAATTAATCAAAAGAATCGTTACCCAAGTACTCATGAACAAGACTTGGGATTGAAATGACAAAGTTTGGTGACTCTCTCTAAGCTCGAGGCTAAGTCCGAGCACAACTCTTAGAACCCACCGAGCTATCTCATGGATTAAGTTGTATTTGGATGAGTGAAAAGATGGCTTGCGTGTATGTGTGTTTTACAATTCACAAGCATAACATTTTCACTCCATCTCTATGTTATTTATACATGTATGAGTTTTAACTCTTTCTAAGTGACAACCGACATCTTCTGAAGACAAAATCTTGATGCATTTTGTCTCTGTTTACAAAGGCTATTCTAGGTAAGAGACAAGACTACTTTCCTAAGGTCGGTGATGACACCGAGCACGATCTTTGCCATTCGGGAGAGTTGACTTTGGTTGATAAGGACTTCGTCTTATCGATTCAAACTTATCCCGCCTTGTCCCGCTCATTCTTGATCTTTACATCCTTGATCTTCTACTTCAATTTGTCTTGATGTAAGTAGTTGGAGAGAGTCTTAGGGATTCGATGAGTTATTGTCATCACTCACTGAATCCATCATCTTCTTCTTGACTCCGTCTTCACCCTTTAAGTTCCGCTTCATCGAGTGGAGAGACTTCTTGTTCTCCTCATACCGAGTATCCGAAGATGACTCACCGAGAGACTATGCACTCAATGACTTGTTAGTGTTTAACGGACTAATCACTTGGGCTATTTTCTATTCAAATCCTAGATTAAGGGGTTTGGGTATTTATATAATATATATATATATATATATATATATATATATATATATATATATATATATATATATATATATATATATATATATATATATATATATATATATATAGGATAAAGATCAAATAAAAGACAAATATCCGTAAATAGATTAAAAAAAAATCATAAAAAGTTCTCGAAAAATTCCCAAAAAATTCCACAACATCGGGTATGATGGTGCATGAAAAAGTTGTGAAAAACTTCTTTCTAAAAGTGGATATTTTTTCCGAAAAAAAAATTATAAAAAACCGGTTTTCGCATTAAATCGTTTTCTTGTACATCAAAAATTGGTTTTTGCACCCAATTTCTTTTGACTTTTTTCATCAAAATAACATTGCGCATCTAACTAAAACAAGTTGAAAATTTTGTGCATCAAAATTTTTTACAGATCAAAATTGTTTTTGTGCATTAAAAAAACGTATCAAAACTCAAAATTATAAAAAATGTTTTCACAAAAGTTTTATGCACCAACATACCCGATCTTTTGGAATTTAAAAATAAATAAATCTTTTATTCTTTTACGGATATTTGTCTTTTTATTTTAACTTCACATATATATATATATATATATATATATATATATATATATATATATACTAGATGTAAAGCCGCCCGATGGTGGCATGACTTGTAATTATAATTTTGATGGTGTCGATTAAGGAAAATTATTTTTATAGATGTCGATTTCATTCAATTTTGTTATGGTTGGAAAGTGTACATGTTGAAAGAAACGGTCATAAGCATATGAATATTGTTGACACTTTGACTATAATGAAAGAAGGCGTGTTCAGTTATACTGACCAGGTTCATGAGTTGATAATTAGATGTAATTCTAGTTTGAGTGTAACATTAAATAGTAAAAACGATTCAAAACATGGAGGTGCGGGGAATCGAACCCCGTGCCTCTCGCATGCAAAGCGAGCGCTCTACCATATGAGCTACACTCCCAATTGTAATTAGTATAGTTAACTACGTATTACTCTAAATCTAAGATTGACTATAACCTTGATTACTGCCATGTATAGATGTATACTTAAGAGTTTTACCAAAACTATTTTGTAATAAATCATGCCTATGATGTCTGAATGAACTTATGCTCACTTGAGCAGCACAATAATGCTACAAAGATTGCTTATTCCGAATACATGAGTTAAGCAAAGCCAATCTAGTATAATTAGTATAGTTAACTACGTATTACTCTAAATCTAAGATTGACTATAACCTTGATTAGTGCCATGTATAGATGTATACTTAAGAGTTTTACCAAAACTAATTTGTAATAAATCATGCCTATGATGTCTGTATGAACTTATGCTCACTTGAACAAACACAAGAATGCTACAAAGATTGCTTATTCCGAATACATGAGTTAAGCAAAGCCAATCCAATATCTTCTCCTATTTTGAGACCAACTACTATCTTAGAATCACTCAAGTTGTTAGGAGACCAATTCTGGCAAGGTGTACAATCAAGGTTAAAGCACGTACAAAGATTCATACCCGTAAAATTTCATACACCAAAATACAAACAATCGATTTATCAATATTAAATGAAGCCGATATGGATATAGATAAACCTTGAATTTTGAGTGGCGAGATTGTGAAGATGTTGCAAGGCCGATGAGGTTTTCCACACGCAACCTAACAACAAAGTAGGATAATAAATTTCCTCATGGAATCGCAGTGATTAGTTCTTTCAAAATATGATATAAGTATGTAAAAATTATCGTCAAGTCTTGGACCAGTATCATACCGTAATCCAGTAGTGGGTGATTTACAAACTGATGGTAGGAGAAGGAAGCCTCGTTGTCCCTTTTAATCGCATGATGACCATCATTTCCTTCACCAAATTCAGTCATGCTCAACCTTAAAACTCATTAGTGGTCGTGGCTCATACTTATTTACCCAAGTTATCCATAGCCTTCACATCTCTGGCCGTGAAAAAATCATACTGCAGATGCCAAAAAACAAACTTAAATCGACTACAAAAACCATAAAATCAAATACGTCCACAGCTTGCAGTCAAACGAAAGAAAGGGGTTGTTTGGACAAAGCTTATCCTTAAAAAATTATGTGCGTGAAACTCATGATAGGTACATTAAAAATACCCATAAATCGAACTAAGGGATGCACATTTCACACGACGTACAAATTTCTCGTTGGTATATCAGGTGTTGTATCATACAACGTCTCGTCATTTAGTTGTGACTAATTTGCTCTTGAACTCATATAAAATGGTTGTAACACCTTGAAACTACTTTAAAAATCGATGTTATGAATATCTTGTGAGTATTGCTTTACACAAAATTCACCAAGCTAAATCAATTGGTTTTATCCAAAGGAAATTACAGCGGTATTTTGAGAAATCGACCATCCGATGCAAATTTGTTCAAAATTTAAACACTATCGATGCTATTGCACTAAATAAAATCGAGTTTGTAAATGAATACCATAGATTTTGGTTGCCTTATAAACAAAGGGCATAAGTCTTGGAATGATATCATCATGGATATTTATGGGCTTTTGGTTGGCTTCTTTGACCATTTTTCTCATATCTTTTGTATCCCTAGACAAGAACTTGTAGGATGTTCCCTTAATCCTTTGGAGCCTTAGGTGCCTCTCAAGCTTCCTTGGTTGCACCCACACCCATTTCAACAAGCTCCATGCCATGAGCACCACCATAGCCATACCACAAGAGCTTGCAATCCACTTTGATATGTTCATTATCTCCATAAATGATGTGGTCGACATGTATGTGAAACAAATGTGCATAATATGTGCAGTGGTAGGAGAGTACATATGGGTGCGAATGAGTTTTCTAACAATGGTTTCTTGTTCTATCGTAACTATCTATTATGATTGTGACAAAATATGATGGATGAAGTGATTTTGAATGGTGTACTTGTACATTTTGCAAATAAAAATGTTTGAAATTGCTTAAATTTTTGTCATTTTGTATTATCCAACAATACATTGATTGCTTGAACATGTAAGTTAAATTTCATAAATATAGCATATGCTTCTTCATACAATTGTGCTTCTATGTAACCACTCCAACAAAGCAGCACGTCAAAATTATCTAATGTTAATGTAATCCATAATTGGGATGGATCGGCCTTAATGGTGTCAATATAAGCGTGTTTTGCAGATTAAAGTTACCGCCAAAAGCATATTTTGAAGAAAATCTTTCTAGAAGCTCGATTAGTTCATGGGAAGATCGTGATCATAAAAGCTTTAACACAGAGAACACATTCACGACTTTTGCTACACGGTAAAGCGGTTGAGACAACTTAATCAATGAGTTGTCTTCAGTATTTATTCTCGGGTTAAGAACCTTCTCCCGAGATCACCATCCATTCTCTCAACAACATATCTAGATAAAACTTAAATATTAGTAAAAATATTTAACAACTTATTAATTTGCATATGCGAGACATGAGCTTACTTGGCTTGCGACTTAAAGAGAGAATTCTTGCTTGTTACATTGATAAGTTCTTCATCCCATTGCCCTTTAGTGTATGCAAAAAGCGCAAGCGTGGGATTGTGGTGAACAAATCTGCGGTATTCCGTGTTGATCATTGCAAGCGATGATTTGAGCTTGCTACAAGCTCGCTTAAGAAGGAAGGGTTGCTATATTTCATATATAAAAATTAGATTAGAATCATATATTCTCGCTCTAAATCCTCTCCTATACAAACCCATACAATGATTATATTTTTTGAATCAGTTCCACATATGTTTTTAATCCTCTCACAACATTTATTGTTCCTATGGCCATAATACCTACAACAAAACTTATTATTGTTACTATACTATTGAGCTATCATAACCTCCGATCAGATCAACATAAACTATAACATGCATATGCTTTGTAATTCTTAAGTCTATTGATACAATAAATAACTATACACCGAATTTAGATCGAGTTATAAACATAAAGCTCAACCTCAATGGTACTCATGAGCGTAAACATAGATATAAATATAGCTCAAAGTTCATACCTTTAGAGACTCGTTCCTAACCTTGTTAATTTTAAACAACTGAGCCTAGAAACAATATAAAATCCAATAGAATTGTTCTTATCAATAATATGTTCATGTCACACATTTATATAAGAGACGATAGGCCTATAAATATGATTTCAACTACCTTGACAAAAGGTTGTGGGTCAAATAAATTCCCGCAAGAAGAAAGATCATGAGTGTTCGGTTGAGGCTAAGTTAATGGGAGGAGTAACTTACATATGTGAAAGATCATTTATGGATGATAATGAGTAGGGTATGTATTGGCTCAAATTGTTGCTTGCCAAATTTCGCAATCACGAAAGTTAAATAAATTAGTACATTGAAGAGAAGATAAAGCAAGTACACACCAATATTCTCCACACAAGTTTAACTATATTCTTGACACACATGTTATTAGGCTACCGCAAGTCATGCGATATGGTGCTTTGCGGTATGCCTTACGTAGAGACACCAACATCATTGTAATATTCACAAAGCGTAGACAAAGCAAAAATGATTGAGTTTAGTTGAACTATATATTGATGAAGCTCTTAAGGGTTTTTTTCCTTTGAACTATATATCGAATAATTTCGTGTTTGGATGGTCGCTTAAGGGTTTTTGTTGCTTTCAAGGGTGTTTGGATGACCTTTGGAATAGGGTGTTTAGTCATTGGCGGGGGTGTTTGGATGGTTCTTTGTAATAGGGTGTTTGATTCTTTGCGCTAAGGGTTCTAATGAGATACGAAATATACAAAGTCCATACAGCCCTATAAAACCTATTATGTCCAAGACCCACAAGCAGTGCCTTATTATACCTATTTATCTCAATCCCCATACAAAAATAACTGGTTTTGACCCATTACGCTACATTAAATATTAAGCATTGTGTTTTTTAGCCATGTATCTAAAGAAAACAAACAATTACCTATAGTTGCATATTAATATACATTGCCATCAAATATATATCAATGTTCTTATCTTTATACCATGTTTGTGGTCACCCATCAAGAATCACGTAGTTGTTTCGTGGCTGAAATCGTTGCGCTTCCTTTACATCCACACTTTGAACATGCAATATTTCTTCCTACCCGTTCCTGATTCATTCTAACTTCTAGAACAGTCTAAATAGAGGAAGAACTTGGGCGACATCATCGCAAATATATTAAATAAAAGGTGCATTACCAATATGTATGATAGATTTATAGATACATAACACGTGTTTTCATAACCTATGTTACAAAAAACATTTACCTTGGAATACGTACCTTGGAATAAAAGTGTGTTAATTAAAACATCAAGCGATAAGCAATCGAGACTCATATCATGACCATGGTGTAGAGACTCGTGAGTGAAAAAAAGCAAATTAACGAATAATCAATCCACCACCTGCGCAGTTTCTATAGTTCTTGCTAAAAGATTTGGTGTCAATGCTTCAAAATCACGGAACAATAAAAAAAACTTTAATTTGCATATGAACCAACACTTTTCTACCGATGACAATGTGAATAGTATTCATCAACCTATAATATAAGTACTACCGACCACATAATATAATCAGATTCTCAAAATTTTATGCGATTGTTTGCCCTTATGAACTCTTAAAATTTGGTTGCTATATAATCACATGAAACTCATTAACAATTCATGAATCGTTAAAAAATTGGTCTGTAGTATGTAAAATACTCCGTGTTTGCCAATATTTAAAAGCGAAAATCAACTTCAAACCATTTTTTACACAAGATTAATCAATTCTATACTTTAATATGTGTGATACTGTGATATAAACGCTCATTGTGGAAGTTCCTCTTGATACTCTACTATCGCGATCGAAGGGTTGAATGAAATAATTCCACCTAATACATAAATATGTAATATTCACCTCACGCATTTCAAGATAATCAATTATCCGTGGTCTATTTAGGCCACATGTAAATAGTGAAACAAGGCGAGAACCTTATCACGGATGATGGTGAGTCCAACTAATTTTCTCACTGCATTTGAATAAAGACTTTGGCGAGCCTCATTAATTCTTCCAAATACTTTTCTCATGTGCTTATCTAGAAGGCAGACGAGCCTCGAAAATCTAGTTCTGCTTCTTCATAGTGTCTTATCTTCTCATGTAAATTGGCTCTTCTAGATATTGCCTATGAACATAGCCATGTCATCAATCTATTATTCGCAAGCTTAATATCCACAAAACAGAACCATGTTGATGCTTATATTATTGCTTATATTAAGTAATAAGGAACTGCACATAGATCTTTAGCACCACATAATACTTTCTCACCAGATCAGGCCTTGAGTGAAAAAGGTTCTGGCCAGAATTCGGGTTCCGATAGCTCCATTAGGTAGGAGTTCAAATGCCTGAAAGCAAGAATACAACCTTCCACAAAACATAAAAAAATAATCAGTTTAACACTTGTCTTTAGTAAGAGTTATACTTTCGTTTTTTGCAGAACATACCTGAGTCAAACCCATACCAAAGGGCAAACTTGGCAGGAGCTTTCAAGCGTGCAAGCGAATGCTCTAAGCCAATCTCAAATAGCTGCAACAACCGATAAAAGTCAAAGATCGGAACTTTTGGCAATAACGTCAAGTCACGAGTAAATGATTAAACTTTTAGTATACATTGCCATAATCTTACATAAAGGGTATAAAAGATGCATAAAGCGATGAACTTACCAAGAAAAGGATACCTCATTCAATTAGAACTTTAACAACCATAAGATTTCTAATCAATCCATATTGATTAAGCACGACACCGCAAAGAAGAAACAAAGTCTACGAAGCGACAATTAAACACAAGACTGTTTTGTTGTCTATATACGTAAAACACGTGATATGAAAAGAGTTTGAGTTTAGGCTTACAGAGCTAGCTTTGAAGAAATTAAACGCAGAACCACTAAAGCAAGAATGACTAAGAATGTGAAGTATCCAATCCTAGGTCATTAATGACCTCAACCGGGCCACCAACATCAGGTGATGCTTAATCTGGAATCTCCCTCCTCTTTTAAAATGTCTACAGTTTGAGATATAAAACCGTTTTCCTCCAAGAAATGAGGAACATAACAAAGAGATGTTTGGATATGATTATTACAAATGACATCTTTAAAGGGATCTGGCAAAAAACAATTTTTAGCTTGTATTAAGTTAGCAAGAAACTGTTCATCAGTATTTGCATAAGCCTGTGATATCTTGAAGATAAAATAATTTATTGAGCACTTCAGATAGGCCTAGCCAAATACCCCCTGAGACCTGAGTACTATGGCAAAGACACATGATACACAATAAAAAGATATATACTAATGGTTTTTATTTGTTTGTATTTGTTTTTCATATGTATACCATATATTAATTAAAAGTTAAATGATATGTTAAACATGTTTATTTTATGTTTTGTCTATTTTTTAAACTACTTAAATAAGGTTAGTATTTTGGTTTGTGTTGTTTTGTGGTGTTTTATTATTTATTTTTTTATATTTTTTGTTTATAAAACAACAAAAAGTTCTAAAGCAACCGCCTATCTCTGTTCACGCCGAATTATGCCTTGCAATGCTCACATGACCGGTTCGAAGAAAACGACACACACCGCATCCAATGTTTCATAAAGTCAAAAGCAAAAGTTAAATACAAAAGATAATTGTGGAAATACAAACTGATGTAAATATCATGTGATACAAAGAATATTGCAAAAATTTCATTCACCTTGAGCACCAACATTGCTAGATGCAACATGTTCAGTACCCATATCAAGAGTGAACGAAGAAGCATCACAATGTTCTTGTTGCAGTTAGCCGTGAGCAAGGTATGGCCTTGTTGCAGCCACTACCTAAAACTCGTCTTTATACATAACGACTGCTAGATGCAAAACTTGTTTCTACATCTCTTGTTAGTTGGTTTTCAGCCTCTATTTTATTTGGTTTTTATTGCCATAAGAGGATATGCCGGCATTCAACTTTTTTTGGAAAGAAAAACAATCGTTAAGTATAGAATCAAACTTCAAAAGTATAATCTGAAACAAACCTTTCAACTCTCTTGAGCAGGCACGGATCTGTCTCCTTAGTCTAGCCGTTACATCCTTAATTTGATACCTCTCAGGTTCAATTTGCATCGTTTTGCTGTTGGTCGATGGCTTTGCGAAAATCAACTTCAAACCATTTTTTACACGATTAATCAATTCTATACTTTAATATGTGTAATACTGTGATATAGCACCTATCCATAGTGAGCATGTGTGTAGAGAGAGAGATAAAGATTACCACCGAAAATCACAATGCAAGGTCTCTATCATTCGACCTTTTTCAATACATTCTTGTGGGTGTGAAAAGATTGGTACAATGTGTTGTGCATAGCTTGGAAGATCTGAAAGATTCAAGATAATTATCATTAGTGCAGTTGCGTTTTGGCTTTTCTATTATAACCTAGTCATGCATAAGTTTCCTAGTAGAATCATACCCATAAACACAACTGAGCACACATCACTTTCTAAATGGAACCCGACAACATTCATCGATAAAACCGGTACCAACCACCGTGGAATTCTTCATGGCCCGTCTGAGAATCATGATTGCATTGTGTCAACTTCGCTCAACTTACTCAGAATCATGATTGCATTGTGCAAGTAACTGTCAACCCAGATAATTAGTTTTAACTTTGACCAAATAACAGAGAAGCTTTGATCCTATTTGTTCATATGTATTTGTAAAACCTTAAAGCTATTAATTATCAAGATTTCAAAGAAGAAAACTTAGGGTCCTCAAACAAATTAAAAGCCATCATACAAAGCGAAAGTGTATGCATGACTAAGATAAATTATTTTATATCGTATCCTTAAAAAACATTTATGATATGGCAAGTCTATGTAAAAATTACCTGCTGCAGATGTTCTTCAGGCGAGTATGGTGACAACCTAACCACTATGTACATGTTGTTTTTCCAATCATCACCAGAAGATCATGGCATCATTCCCCACTCTTGTCATCTATTTTCAAAATCAATCTAACTTGACATAAACAAAACATTTAAGTTAGATCATATGGAGTTATTCAAAACTTGTACATATAAACAGAAAGTATAATGTGTTTTTTGTTCCCGATTGATTTTTGTTTAGGGTTTTCTGTGTGTTTTTGTTTGGAGGAAGGGATACTGAATGATTATGTTTTTTTTTCTAGGGTTATTATTATCGAAATAATAGTTGATGTAGCTTTATCAATTTTGACTTGGAAAAAGAAAAACAAAAGTTCTGTTGTTCCGGTGGTTAAGATGTTTGTTAGTGATAGTAGTAGAGATCCAATGTTCCAATCCAGTCCATTACGTTTTTACACAAATTTAATCCGAATTTTATTTTAAAAAAAATGACAC
Source organism: Chrysanthemum lavandulifolium (assembly GCA_022545495.1). Taxonomy (NCBI): domain Eukaryota; kingdom Viridiplantae; phylum Streptophyta; class Magnoliopsida; order Asterales; family Asteraceae; genus Chrysanthemum; species Chrysanthemum lavandulifolium. The sequence continues at coordinate 115,993,131 of CM040246.1, read as the reverse complement.
ATGTATTCAATGATGACATGGAAATATGACATGGCATTATGGATGCCAAGTGGCATTTTATGTGGCATGCCTCCTCTTATATATAATGTATAGATATATATATATTAGACTAAAATACACCGTTGGTCCCTAAACTTGGCAAGGTGCATCGTTATGGGACAAAACCCGGCCTTTTCATCGCCATAGGTCCAAACCTTGGCCATTAAATGCCGAATCGTCCTTGACCGAGATTGGGATAGTCAAACCGATTTCCTTCGAGGTATTATAGACCATTCATTTTTTTGACCCAACCTAGTTAAAATGTAACCCAACCTTCAACCATATATGTATCGGCTACGACCAAGAGTGAACCCTAAAATACAATCAACACACATTCTACCCAAAGCAAAAATAAAACAATAATGACACAAAGCGATAAGGGAAGGCTTTGTTGAGTTCGTTGAGAAAGCGGGCGCCCAAATGAAAAGCGTTTGGGTGTTAAGAAGGAGAAGGAAGAGGATGACATCTTGTTATCAAAGTTTAACGATTTGGGAGAAAGGATTAAAAATCTGGATATTTTGTTTAAATATCTTAAGGAAAAGAAGGAAACGATGATAGGGAGAGTTTTGGGTCTAGCTAAGTGTATGTTTAGATGATAGTAAACATTTGTAGTTCTTGAGAACATGAAATCGATGAATAAAATTTTGTGTTCTTAGTTAAGTAATTGTGTTTGAAATCGTTTTGCATTTCTTAATAGGTTTGACTTACCCAAGTCATACCACAATAGTAAGTTACAATTTGTTGGTTTTCATAAGTTTGTTTGACTTTGGTAAGTCAAAATTCAAGATGTTACAATACACCATTGTCAATACATTGTAGTTTCTTGCTAAAGCGTTTGCATTTTCAACCCGTGTTTTGAAACCACGCCTCTAATTTTTTGATACGGGGTGTTTGGTTTCTTTGTAACAACTTTCTTGATAAAAGGGGCCGTTTGGTTTAGGCGATACAAGCGGATGTTTGTTGATACATTATGATTTAGTGCTAAAGTATTTGCATTTTCACCACATCTTTTAAACCATTGCCTTTGCTTTTTTGATACAAGGTGGTGTTTGGTTTCTTGATTAAAGTTTTTTCGATATAAGGGCCTGTTTGGTTTTTTGATACAAGGGCTGTTTGGTTTTCTTGATATAAGGGGATGTTTGGTTTTGTTGATACTAATTACACTAAAATACACCCAATATCACAATACAAGAACAGATTAAACAACACATAACCCAAATGATATTTTATCATTAATAAAGTATGTTAAACATCATAACCAACTACATCAAATCTAATTTACATACCCTTTTAGCAACCTATATTCCCAAAACTATCACCCAAAAGACCGCCTTTATCTACCCCATGGAAAATCAAAAATTCGGGCATTATGTTCGACCATTTTCTTAACAAACTCTTGGTTGAACCGAATACCTTCATCTGTTTGACCAACAATCTGTATGAGTTGGGCAAGTTGGTTTGTGTGCCTCGATTGGATTTTGGTCGGTAGCATCCACACGATCAGCGCAATTCCACGAGGTCCCGAGCTTGATTCTCTTTATCGCCTCCTACGCTTGATGATTCTGTCTTCGATCTTGGATGCTTTGAAGAACTAGCTTCTCGAGAATCCTTCTTGGGCGCCTCTTCTTCAAACCAGATAGCCATACGATCATTCAAATTTGGGAATCAAGAACCTCCATGAGTTCGTTTAAAATGAAATCGCCATTGGAAAATTGTTTGTGTGTGGAAATAGTGGTAGATGAGTTTATCGTTTGGTGTGCACTAGCTAATATCATCTCCGGTGAGAGGCGGTCAAGGTCTAATAGTTACTTTTTTCACACTCGGTCCCGAATTTGTCTTGGTTGCCGTTGTCATACTTAAAACTCCCGCCCAATAATCGGTTTAGAATACACAATTGGTCCTCGAGTTGCCAACTTACGTAAAACCATTAGAAGTTTGACTTTGTTAAGTCAAACTTCTAAAACATATCAAATTATCAATTCACTCCAAAATGGTTTTGCAATATTGACTTTACAAAGTCAAATACCATTCTATATATTATTGAACATTCCACTAGCCATCCTTATCATCAAACTTCAAATACCATTCGCTTTTGCACTTAATCTTCCAAAGGTTTTCAATCCTTCGACATTACGACTCGTTCACGTTAACACATTCACCATTTTCAAGTATTGACTAACTAAAGTAAACTGAAATGCGGTTTACTTGCTACAATCAAATTAAAATGCTAAATGAAAGTTTGACTTTCGAATGTCAAATTTTCATCACCTACAATACGCACAAACAACAACATATGAACAATCTAATTTTAAGCAAACCATATAAACAATTCTTGTACAAAATTACCAAAACTATTTTGCAACATTAATTGTCTAAAGGTATTCAACCCAAACTTAAACTACAACCAAATCAAAGAAATCTACCACGGTGTGGGGAAGCTCGGTGGAGTTTCAATGACTTCCTAGCCAACTCCAGTTGTTCTGATATTTTCATTCCCATCATGACTCTATCGCTTTGCACGATATTGATTGTCTTTAGCGACCGGAACACAAGTATACACTTTATTAAAGTTATTTCATGCTTTGTTATGGGAAAAGCTCGAAACACCACCGTCTGTGGTGGCCATGGTTGAATGTGTTTCATCTACAACAATGGAAATTTTTGCAAAGGTAGATCACTAAGCGTGTTTGCGACTGAAAAATCAAATAGTGTTGAGATCACAAACATGGCAATTTAGGAATGTTTTATTTGATACATATGCATTCTGAGATTACACTTACTATGGTATCCGGCATTTTCAAATTCGAGATGACCGAATCATTACAATGGTGAACGCTACCATAACACTATTCCCAAAATCGACATCGGACGACTTAAGGGTGTCAGGAAACAAAGGGCACCTTCATCCTAGGATTAGCTTCATGTATCAACTACAAGAAGTTTCTGATTAAATTTCATTATTGTTACACATCTCTATAACATTGTTAAATTATAAGTTGTAAAAGCGAAATTGTTCTTACGTGCAATCACCAAAATCCAATGTAAGGGTCTCAAGATTTTGAAGTCTTGTCAAGTGAAAGATATCGGATGTTGTGATTGTCGTCACAACATTATAACGACCTAATGACAAATGTAACTTCTTCAAATTCCCAAGTTTTGCAATATCCCATAGTCTCATCTCATTTGTACTAGGACGATTCATTTTAATAGACTCAGTGAGACAACCAAAGAATAAAGTCCCAAACGTATCAGCTTAGAAAATTGACATGAATCAATTCTAAGCTCGATGATTTGAAAAGCCATGAAAATATTCCAAAGTAGCCATAGCACAAACATGAAGTACGGATGTTTCAACTCACTACGAGAGTAAAGTTGGGTTGGGAACGAATCGGGTCACCATACCGGTTGTAATAATCGACTCCTCAATTCCATTGTCACCAAAACAAGAGCCACTCATGAACATTCATAATGAAAGTTGTCTATTCCAATAATTGATCTTGGCTCTACAATGAAGACAAACTTTCTTATTGGACCCATAAGCGATTTAAGAATCTAGTAACAAGCCTCCCATCAAACTCGTATGTTAAATAATAAAAGAAATCCTCATCAAGTATGACATCGGTGAGCAAAGTCCACTTAGACCTCCGGTTTTCGCTAAACTAGAGGTTCTCATCGCTCTAACAAAGGCAACCGATTCAAAATGTTAGTGATCACTTCATCCGGCATGTTGGTAAAGCGATCGATCGACATGGTTTTGTTGGAAGTTGGGTTGGTCTTTGAGTTCGAAATGAGGATTTATATTCTTGATTCGATTTGCGGTTTATCGTTTCGGATAATGTTGTTTTATGTGATTGGTAAAGTTGTTTGTTGGGTGGGTATATTGGTTCCGCGAAATTAAATGCAAGCGTGTCGGGGAAAAACGGCTAGTAGACATACTCACAATTGGTCCACAGGTTGAAGGTTGGGTAAAAAATGAATGGTCTATAATACCCTCGAAGGAAATCGGTTTGACCGTCCCAATCACGGTCGAGGGCGATTCTACAGATTTAATGGCCAAGGTTTGGACCTATGGCGATGAAAAGTAGGGTTTTGTCCGATAACGATGCACCTTGCACAGTATAGGGACCAACGGTGTATTTTAGTCTATATATTATCTACTTTTGTCATTGCTTTTAAAAACTTGAATTTACGGTCTTTTTAGCTAGTTTTATTAATAAAAGAAGTTACATAAGCATTCATTTGCAAAAATAAAAATAAAAAAAAAAAAAAAAAAAAAAAAAAAAAAAAAACGGGGATCAAATATACATATGGGAAAATTTGTTTCTAACAACTTTTGTAGAAAAATATTGAAACTATGAATCTTTTTTGTTAAATACATTTTTTTTTATCTATAAACTAATTTATTAACGATAATCGGGTAAATGTTCTTTCGTTTTAGAAAGGTTGATTTGACCACTTTAAAGTTGTTTGACATAACAAAACTAAACTTGAAACTTTTGCATTTAGTGATAACTAGCGGGTTAATAACAAAACGATTATTTTATTTACTGAATGAATTTCTAAAGTTTTTTTTTTTACTAAAGCGTTTTAGTGATAATATCGCTCACGCCTAATAAGCTTTTTATATATATATAATAGTAAACCAGACAAATTTTTAATGCAAAATGACTAGAAAATAGTAAAACAAATGCAAAGTTGAAAAATAAATAAATAATGAATTTGCATCATAAAAAAAGAAAAATACATGTTAGACCGAAGAGTTGGTGGGTGTGGGGGGGTTGGTAGGATTAAGCTCAAAATCAAAACTCACCAAACCCACACACACTCAATATATATATATATATAAACATTCAAATTGAATCTTCAATCTGCTTGGTGGCTTGTTAGGTATAATTCTTTTTCATTCATTTCGGCACAAATCAGGTATCAAATCACTTCATTGCAATTAAACAATTTTAGTTTTCCTAATTTTCATTTATTAGTGTTCTTCTTGTTTCTGTATTGGTATTAATTTGCATGTTTATGGAAATTATTAGATGCCCTGTTTTCTTTATTGAATACTGTAGGATTTTTAATTTCTGAAATGAATTGCTAGTTATGAAAACATTTTTATGAACATGATAATTGGGTTTCATATGTAATTAAGTTCCGTCTTGCTTCGAGGAAATGCGATAGAATATAAAATCATAAAATGGGTTGTTATGGTTATTAGCCTTTTACCTAAGTCCTAAGGTAATTGAGGTTCCCTATGTGGCTTCCCCGTGCAATCATTTTGTTAGCAACATAACGGGTGGCTTGCTTTTGCAGGAAAAGCATATCAGAGGGGCCGATTGTGGGTCGTGAAGAATATAAGGGTTTACGTATTTGAAAAAAGTTAAGACTTGTTGTATTATAAAAGGCGGAAAGAATGGAGGCCAAAGTTATCCAAGGCTTACATTTGGCGACATGGATTAGTTCAGATAAAACGGTTCCAACAGTGACCAGTTCCATGAGGTTATCTAATAGGTTTGAGAAAACGAAAAGAGTTAATATGCTTAGATGTGATCATTTTGGAACTATAAAACCAGCAATCGGGCATAGAGCAGCGAGGTTAAAGGTTCCATGCACTTCTCAGAACTTTCCAGGTATTTCGTCATAGTCACAGAATACGAGTCAATGTGAGAGGATATATTAGGAATTCTATAATCTATAGTCAAAGTAAGAAATGCTAAGTCCGTATCAAGATTTTGGTGTCTAAATGATCATGCTTTTAGGAAGTTATTATGCTTTAGATTTACACGCCACCAAATCAATCCTACAGCCATAGGCCCATAGCACATACTATTTGTAGATTTTTAAACAACTTGTCTAAGCTGCTATTGTGAATATGTCTTTAAACAATATACCCTGCTCGGATAGAATCTTAGTTTTGTAAGCTCCTTAGAACACAACATTTAATATCTAAGCAACTGCTTTCATTACTTTGGAAGGCTATTCTAAGGCTTACCTTCTTAAACATTTATGCAAGTAGATGAGTTCCAGTAATAGTATTTTAAACCTAACAGCTGTGACTTTTCCACCTTCCCCCCAACAGATGCACAGTGATATCTTATTAGTAAGAACAAAAGAAGATACATATGAGTGTCTAATTTTGTTAATTTAAAGGAGAGGCTATAGGTAGATTCAAGCTTTTTTTCTTTTGGTAAATGGGTGAAGTGAGGTGAACTCTGAGCAATGATCTAGTTGTTTAAATTCAAGAAAATGTTGTTTTACAAAATATATGACCAACTTATTGGTATTGACATTATCTTTGTTTAACCTTCCTCTTGCAGCCTTAAGACTTGAATCTGAAACACTCACTCGTGAGGAAGATCCGCTGTTACTGTTACAGGTATTTGATGTTCTTTATATTAAATAAACCTGGGAAGACTCATGGGCTGTCGCTGCTAAAACTTTTTATATAATTCTGAACTATATGATGTTTAACCTTTATAGTTATAGAAGTATAGAACTATTATAAAAAGAGAATGAAATCGGTTATCATGGAGCTGCAAGCCTGCAAGTCACATAACGTGTATTCCATTTAATTTCCTATTGTAAATTCACAAAATAGTGTATGCTTTGTGGATACTTTAAGTTAGTTTTATTCGAATCAAAGAGTTATTAAGCATTTCTTATTCATTTATTTAGAGATTTTTTTAATTGCAGAAAAAGTCTGTGGAGATTGAGCCGTGTCTGAGTGGAAGGTGTATTTATCTTGTTGGTCAGTTCTAATGACATTTTTTATCTTCAGTTATGTGAAATATATATATGATCCCGCTCATATATATTATGATTCAGGAATGATGGGATCTGGGAAAACAACAATTGGCCAAATCTTGTCAGAAGTGCTTGATTATTCTTTTATCGACTGGTATGATTACTTGTTTATATGTTGCTTTAAACTCAATCTCAAATCTGGGCATATGAGTCCACACTCTTTGAACTCAATATCATACATTGAATTGCCTTTCAATTAAATAATGTTCATGTTTTTTTATGACTGCAGTGACAAAGAAATAGAACGTGCTGCTGGAGGAACTGCAGTTGCCGACATCTTTAAGCACCGTGGTGAGGGCTATTTCAGAAATAAAGAGGTTAGCGGTACTTTATATTTTTATGGCTATCATTTACATAGAATGTGTTTATATTTTATAAAAGTATTTTATTATCTTTAGACTGAGGTACTTCAAGACCTGTCATTGATGCGTAGACGCGTTATTTCTACCGGTGGGGGTGCTGTTATTCGATCTATCAATTGGTATGCCATTGGATGTTTATTTATTCTACCTCTCTATAATAGGGCACCATTGTGGTTGATTTAGCACTAAACTATTCTCATTGTCAGGAGTTACATGCAAGAGGGTGTTAGTATATTTATAGATGTACCTTTGGATGCATTAGCAAAAAGATTAACTGCTATTGGTACTGCTTCTCGCCCGCTTTTGCATCATAAATCTGGCGACGCTTACAAACAGGTACATATTTCTCTCGCATGCTAACATTTGAAAACAAGTTTGAAAGTTTGTATGATATATAATTATATATATGTGCATGTTATATTTATACTTCGTCGTCATGATATATGCAGACTTTCAAGCGACTGTGTAAGCTTTGGGAAGAAAGGAGTAAGGCTTACAGTAAGGCTCAAGTGACGGTCTCTTTGGAACGTATGTATACTGTGCTTTTTTACTATTATCTCTTCAAAAGTTCCTTTTTTCCTAGGTTTTGTTAATTTACTGGTACTTGTAGTATGCTGAATATGTAATGGAAATAACGCTTTGCAGGTATTGCGTCAAAGTTGCGACATAAAGATGTATGTAGCGTTAATCCAACTCAAATTGCCATTGAGGTCTCCTCCTCTCTCTCACTCACACATACATAATTAATAATATACATATATAGTAAAACCGCAGCAATACTACATAAATAGGCAAATAGCCTGCAAGGAATGCTAACAAAAGAATATGATTCTCAGGTGTAAATCATATATACTCAAAGTCACTTAAAGTTTTATGTAGCTCCACAAGAATTCTTAGGCTTTCTGCTTCTCTAAAAAGAAATAATAATAATAATAATAATAATAATAATAATAATAATAATAATAATAATAATAATAATAGTAATAATAATAATAATAGTTAGGCTTTCTACTGGAACTCAATTTGCATTGTGAAATTGAATTGATGTTGTTTGTGGTCCACACTATATTTTCTTGTTTGGGAGAACTTCTTGCACATTTAGCCTAATCTGTTTTGGAAACTATATGTTAGGTCTAACATTGAAATTATCATAGGAAGGAAGGAGTGATCGATTAGGCAAAATAAAACCAAAATATAGAACATAAAAGTACCACGGCGTCATATAATTTAATACAAACACCAGAAGGATACAAGGATCTTGTTTTGTCCATCTATCCTCCTAATAACAATGTTGCTTAAACAAATTGTGCAAAATCTTATAGGCGACAGTGATACATGGTTATATATTCTTGTTGCAAGAACTTCACATATTTCTCATGTTAAGTTCATCACACGCATTTGGCAGGCGCTCATCCAAATCGAAGAGTACTTGAAGAAAGAATGACGATTTTGGGTCGACTTACATCTGCTGTACAAGTAGCTGCTAAGTGCAAATGCTTATAATTGTACACAAATATGTTGAAAATTATAGGAATTCCTGGGAACACTAGTGCATGTTGTGTTTAGAGCTTGCACTGCTCATTGTATTGTAGCTGAGTTATAAATTTTGAGGGTGTGTTTTAGTACCATTTGTGGATTTAATTAATTTCATTATACCATTTGTTTTGGTCTGCAAGACTACAATCTTTTCGGTTTAGTTGCTATTTGGAGTATACAGCACCCCGGCATAATTGAAGCGTATAATTAAAAGAGGCCATTTCAAACATTGTGCCAGTGTACTTGATTTCACGTAATTGTTACGGTATATAAACGGGACAAGAGTTGGCAGAAAATAGTGAAACCCACACAAGGAGTCGATATCAGTCACTCTTGTATCTTGACAAGTATAGCTTGTCAGTATCATATACTGTGTTCATCCAGTCTAGTATTTATGCATCCTCCTGGGCAACTAGTTGCCAAAAGCATAATACAAAATAGAGTGCCCGCCAAAGAAATACAAAACAGGAACTCGCAGAAAACAGATGGAAACCCCGTTTAAACATGCCGAAATACAGTTTTCTTCAAGGGGCATGAACTTGTATTCACATCAGAATTTATGTGTGCTACCAGGTCACAACAAAAAAACAAACTGCAGTTGCATTATTTTTATGCAAGTATACAAGGGGCAAACATTAAACCTATAGGCCTGGGACGACTTTGCTTCCAAGTTCCAACATTCACATAGCCTGATAGCTAAAGTATGGATCATCAGCTGCTGACTGCTGAGTAGATTACCTTGAGCTAATTGGTTAGCATACATGAAGCCACTACAGTCGGCAAATAGAAGTGAATAACAAGTAGGCACTTAGTTATACAAGCATAGTGCAAAGTAAACCGAAAACACAAGTGAAGCTCAGATGGGTGAACAAGTATAAACACTTGACCTTAACTACAGAGATGTGTGCGCTGTGAGTTCTTGTTCAAAGAAAAAAGTATAGTGTCAAGCACAAATGGACCCAAAAAGTTAAAAACGTATTCTATCAGACAGCAAGAATGGCAATTAGGTCCACATAAAAGATTAAATCGTCTAGACTTTGGTTACACTAAAATACATACAAACTTTAAAAATGGGTCACTGCACGACACCATTGTGCCTTACCTACATGGCTCCTGTCATGTTCCATTTGCTGCACCATCCTGCATAACTCGATGAACATGCGCAATGATATCTACACGACCAATACATGATTACATTGCCAAATGCTAAAAGCTCCAAAAATAACTTCATTTGCTATAAATAATCACTTAGTAAGGTATCAGTATCACTTTATCTTCACATACAGATATCATTTCTTGAGGTCAAAAACCAAATCTTCATCAAACAAAATAAAACATTATTGTATAAACGCATAATCTCTTTACTATATGTTACAATAACAAAGAACGCCTTTCGCCAAAAAAGCGGAAACTTAGCTATAATGTTACACGTAAGAAAGACCGTCATACTAAAAGCTACAATCTCTTATCACCTAACCTAAGCCTGGCATCAATCAACCTGGCAGTAAACTCACCATCACTAACCTTAAGCATCTCCCACAACGGCACACTAACCCCATGATCAACCAACAACCTATGCCTCCTCATAATCTTACCGTCCAAACTATACGAAAAATACTGCGGAAACCTCTTCAAATCACTCAAATCCCTTTCATCTCATTCAAAAAGTACTCAACTTTCGGTTTAAAATTATTCTCAATACTAAACGTCAACAACCCGGCGACCTCAACACCATATTAACCACATCATCATACTCAAACCCCAACCCCATCAAATACTCCAATTTCGCATCAAAGTCCGTTCAACGCTAGAAACCAACAAAACAGTCGTCTGCGAATTAATCCTATTACAACCCACAAACCCCAAATTCCTTAAAAACAACAATGTGGGTTTCAACTGATGTTCCACATTACATATCAACAACCTGGGACACCTAATAATCGACTTCCGAATATCGAAAAACTCTAACCCCACATCATATAACAAAAAACCAAAAACTGGGTACAAGTCTAAATGTGGGTCACATGTTAATAGCTGCGGATACATATCGAATATACGACCGAATTCGGAGCGTAAAATGCCCATTGAAGATAAACAATTCTCTACTGATTTAAGGGTTTGGAGTGAAGTTGACCTGAAATTAGGGTTTTTGATTAGGGCTTTTGTGGGGTTTATTTTTAGGGATTTGAGGTATAAAATCTTTTCTCTGAAAAGTAGGCCTGAGTCTGTGGTGGTGGGTGTAAAGATGCCATTTTTAGGGTTTAAGGAGGGTTTTTTAAGGGGTTTGTTTGAAGGGTTTTGTGAAGCTTGTGGGATTTGAGTGAATCTAGTTATCATTTGATGGTTGTTTTGTTGGATTGCATATGTGTTTGTGTGTTTACAGCCAAATGTTTATGCGAAAGAATTAAGAACAGGGACAGGATAATGTTTGTGAAGTCATTTATAGATGATGGTGCATTTTGCAATAACAAGTTACCTCCGGCAACTTTCTTGGCCAAGCTCGAAACCTTGACCTTTTATCCGCAAAATAAATTTTTCAAAAATGGGTAGAAACTAGAAACTGAGTCAAAGCCCTTTAGTGATAATTTCATATTAAATTATTAATCTAATATAAATATCAAAATGTCATTTTACATATTATATATATATACTATTTGAGGTTGGGGGTTGTATCAAAATGGTATGTATACATGCTATGGTGTCACCATTTAATTGGTCCGTTTCTCTTTGTATACAAGCTACGGTACCCAGAAAAAAGATGTGGCATGTTAAGATTGGCTGATGTGTGTTTGAGGTTTTACTGTTCACTATATATATACACTATGCTACGGTAATGGCGGTAATTCTGCATAAGAACCTTCTATCATACTCCTAGAAATTTCCAACCATTTGATTCTTCTTCCCCATTTCATCAAAACCACTAACCTAAAATATTTTTCACCAAAAAAATAAGCCACTAATTCAGTTATCAAAAGGAACACCCATGACAACGCAAATCCAAATATCCATCAATGAATTCTCATTCGATCAGACCCACAAAAAAGAATGGGTTTCTTATACATGATGGGAAGCAGAGGCGTCGGTGTAGCAAGGATTCCGGCGGGCTCAAGAAAGGCGATCCACACCCTAATAAAGCTGGTAAGTGTCTCTTATCTCAAGGTTTAATCATATTTTTACGGTAGATTGGATTAGAATATGTTTATATTTTTTTCCGTTTGAAGATTCGGTTAAATAAGAGTTAGGGTTGCAACTTTGGGGTTTTTTTTGTGACGGCGTTTATACTCGATCCAAGAATAAAAGTATGTTTCTTCCTTTGCTACTGTTTTGGTGCATCTCAAATATTGAATGATTTTGGTTTGGAGTGATTTGGTCGTCTTTGGTTATGGATGAAGGTTGATTATTCGATATGTATATCCAGATTTTTAGTGTTTTAAAATGCTTGAGATACATGGTGTTGAAAAGGCTAATTAAGATTTTGGTGTCAACTATGATTTTCAGTGGTGTTTGAGATTGCTTATTAGTCAAAGAAAATCTCTAAATGTTTGTAGAAATTTGTCTTTTTCTCAAACTGTTTGTAGAAATTGCATTTGAATGCTCTGATGGAACCTGAAAAAATGTAGTTGAATTAACTTCAACTTTTTATGCATTGCCGTAGAGGATTCAAGGCTCTTGATGAAGTCATACAAGTTGTTAGCTAAAATAATGGCGCAAGAGAAGTGAAGGAAGTGGAACTAGCAATCAAGAAGTCACGTATGTTTGATATTTTATTTTGTCAAACAAACACTGATATTATGTTTCAAATTTTATTTTCATGTTTACTGTTAACTCTAACTCTTTTCAAAGCAATTTTATTAACATTTTATTTCTATTTACTTGATTTTCGTTTCGCTTACAGACACAGAGGTGCATACAATGATTCTTTGTGCTCAGCAGTTTTTTCATTTTTCCTGTGACAACAATGGTTATCAGGTGCTTATGTTCTTAAACTCTTTGATTCGTTTTCTATAATGTGTAAAACAATCTAAATGACTATCTAAACAAAATGAATCCAAGGTGAAAATTGCTTTGTTGTGAGAGTTTATTCGTGAGTGTCATCTATTTTCATGGTAAGTTGTGTAAGTTTTGGATAATTCTACAATTGTAAATGGTTTTATGGTGTTTGGAAACGACTATAATGTCTGAATATTTGGGAAAGCTTGAATTTGGTGCTCAAACAGGACCGCTTGCAATGATATGAGCTAATGTGTGATTTCGCTTTTTTTTCTTTTGGCAGGGAATTGGCTAATTGTTATTTGATTCGCAATATTCTTTTTTCCTCGCCTTACTTGGGTAAGTAGACTTTGAACTATTCCTGTCAATCGATCTTTTTAGTACTTTTCACCCACTCAATATATTAGCAATCGAGTAGTTAGTTGTAATGGTGTTGATTGCTTTATTATGTGGTTATGATAAGGAGGATAAGGCGATGATCATATCGTTGGCTGCTCTTAATCATTGGGATGTTCTAGAACCGCCAAACTGCCTCAAGATAAACTGAAAGAAGAACAGCTCTCTAAAGATGAGATTAAAGCCGGAAAGTGCCACATTTGAAGACCCTGTGCCACCTCTAAAGCAAAGGTATGTGTTTACTGTCTAATTAGGATACGTTAGGATCAGGCCACCCTTGCTAAGATGCCCACGTATGTTGTCCGGACTAAAGAGTTGGTTTGCTTTGTGAACTTAAATTGACTGTCATACAGTCATATTAGATCGCCATATTGAATCTGCATGATTGAAACTAAATGCATCTCCGTAACAAATATAGCATGTGTGGTAATATACATGGAATATTAGTTCCAGAAGTGCTTGATATCCATCTAAAACACTTTTCATTACTACTGTAGGTGATATTTTATGAGGTAATTTGTAATTTTACTAAATCTGACTTTATGATTTTGTTTTAAGAGAAGAAAAATAATTTGAGTGGCCAAAGCAATCCAGATTCAAGGATAAACGAGAGGTGATTTCCAAAGTGATATGAATGGTAAAAAGAAATACATTTAACATTTGTTAAGGGGCTCAAAAGTAATTTGTTAAGGGGCCTGTTATCCCCTAATTAAGCCTCTTATTCGTTGTTACTTAATGATACACGCAATACAAAGTACAACAGTTAATTGATGGATAATGTGGTAAGTTTTTATTGGGCGGTTTGTCGTTTGGGAAAGACTGTTCATCATCCGTTTCCCTTAATCACTCTGTAATACACAAGTACTATCTGTACGATACCATGAAACGATAACACATGTACACCAACTATGAAAGTACAATGTTATTAACAAATCTGAATAAGAAGCTTCTTGAACGTCCTTTCCCTTTTAAATTAACCTTAGCCAAGAAAATCAAAACCCAAAGGAAAAAAGGTGGAAAAAAAATCTACAATTAACATCGAAGGGCAGATTAGCATCAGTGAGGAAGGTGGTTTTCCAAAGATCTGTGGTATTAAGAGAAGTAGGCACGCATACATTGGTGCACCTTTGTCATACAGGTATGTTTGTTCACCACATATTGCTTTTACGTTTTTCCCATGCATGATAGAGTTAATCCATTTATTTGTTTATATCGTTATTCTCTTTACAGTTGTTTATCTTATCGTATATTTACTATAATTTTGGGTATTTTGATTGTTATACTTCTTGCTGATTCATGGACTTCCAAAAAATAGATGCTTCTTATGTGATTTTGCATTGCTTATGTACACACACTGTTGTTATACAAATTTTGTTGCTCATACATGTTAGTATATCATGGATAAGAAGGCAACTAAAATATATATATATATATATATTAGTTGACAGTAGCAATAAAGTATTTGCAGCCCCTAAAAATAGTTATTGTCAGTTACGTATAGGTTTCTTAAGAGAAAATCGATCACAAAATCTACTGAATCATAATAATAGACAACCATCAGCGTGTCCTAAAAAGACTTATTGTCAAATGCGTGATGGTTTCTTAAGAGAAAACAAACCCCAACTTAGTATAAATGCCTATTCAGAGCAACCACCTTATACGAAGCCACATGCAAACTTATTAGTTAATGGAATTGGAAAGTTACAAACTTGCAAACCCCCTATGAAAGTAGCAGCAACACTGTGACAACAGACCAGTTACCAAGATGTTCAGAAATAAGGGTGTACACTCCATTTGTACATCAACAACGACAGTCGTGCCTGTTGTATAATAAATGAACAACTGCTAAACAACCCAGACATAGACGGCTAACTTTGGTGAACGCCTTCCTGGACACCTCCATCTACTCAGGTTTGTTCTTATCTTTTCTTCATGTTAACCAAATTTTACAACATCAAATAAAGGGCAAAATTAAATTGAATAACAAAAGGTGTTGCTTTTAAACACAAGCAAGACTATTTTGTTCATCCAAAATATTAGTACCCCAAGAATTACACAAATAAACTAGAAATGGGTGTGATTGGCCCAGATGTTTGTTGACATCATGTGTTTTGCTAGGAATGTTTTGAGTGGACAAGTGAATGTTAATTTGCCAATTGCGTTGCCAAATGAAGCATTCTTATAGTAACTCACGTGGAGCTTAATTTGCGTGTTTTGGGTGATGAAATAGGTGCTGACATGGGTGGATTCGGGGTGCTGAAATGGGTCAGTTTGGAGGCTGAAATACGTATGGGATTGGCTTGCTGAAATGGGGGCTAAAACAGTTGCATTTGGGTACTGAAATGAGTGTTTGGAGCCTGATATCGGTCAGTTTGAGAGATGAAATAGGCCAAAATGGGCGTGTTTGGGGCTGTGGTGGCAGCTAAAATGAGTTAATTTGGGGATGGAAATGGGTGTTGGATTGGAAGCTGAAATAGGGCCTGAGATGGGTGCATCTGGCTACTGAAATGGGGACTGAAGTAGGTGCGTTTGACTACTGAAATAACGTGCTTGGGTCATGAAATGGACAGAAGTGGAGGCACGAGTGATGGTGGATTGATATCAGATACGTTGACCTCAAGGAAAAATTGGAATATTTCTTTCGAAGGTACGTCATTTATATACAAGACCTTGGTATTCAACTATGTCATTTATATACAAGATAAAGATGATGATATGCAATGAAATTTGCTGTGTTGTTCATGGTTTATATTGTTATCTTTAGGTTCCATTTTGTCCAACATATGACTTTTTTTAAACAGCAGATACATTTTGGGATGGCAACATAAGTCACATAGGGTGTCGTGCTCTTGCAACTAATATGAAGCTCATTAACTTAAACTAAATGATTATGGGTATGTTCCTTGAGCCTAGAAGGGATATATTCAGTTGAGTACAATTCAGGTCTGTCAACTTTACAACCATTCTCGATCTGTATATCAGTTACAGAATGCAGAAAATCGTCACGATACGCACAATCCAAAACCTGTACTCTTCTTTGAGCAACGCGGTGCTTATACTGTATTAAACTGTAGTTGTGTTTCTTTTATGAGCTACCGATATTAGATATTCGTTTCGGATATGTTTAAATTAAGCCTCAATAGGGTTTAAAGGTGTTTGAATTAACTTATACTTTGGGCTTTTCAAGTTATTTTCAATTTTAACACAGCTCAAAAAATGTGCTTACGTATCAGCTTACGGCTTTATTTATGTATGAAGTTTTTTTTGCCATTTAAAACTACATAGGCTCTTCAGCATAAGGTAATTCAAACACCCCAAAAGTAAAACTGCATAATGCCTTAGCTATGTAACAGCTTATGGCCTTATTTATGTTTTATTTTAGAGTTACAAATGAAGTGTACTTATGGAACAACTAGCCCTCTAATTTGTTTAAATACAAACTGGTAAGATAGGCCAAAAGACCTAATATATTGTGCAATATATCAAAGAGAGGATGTGATTCGTTAGTTTGGATACTTCTGTTATCTTTTAGTTTGTTTTTTAGTTGATTATTTCCATCTTTTTGCTGATAAAAATATATTGCTCTTTATTTATTTTTAAATCAGTTGCAAGAGTTATCAATGGGAGCTCACATCAAAAGCATAATGATCCACGCTTCGACTTCGACATGTATCTAACCGCATCTGGATTTGAATTGATATTAGTCTGATTACGATGGAACAAGCGGTGGTTGATTTTCAGCCACATTTTATGCCATAAGGAACTTTAGAAACATGAAGAGCTTTACACTGCAACAAAATATCAAGGTGGGTTTACCATTCAAAATTCACATGATGCATAGTGAGCTTGAGTTAACAGTATGAATGACCCATGTTGCTAATGTTTCAAGATTTCTTTTCGGCCGCATCAGTATTTGTGGTGTTTTCACGCAAGTTGAGATTTTGTTTAGTGCATTTAGCTGTTGTATTGTTCATATAAAGTTAAACAAGTGTACATTTGGTTTGTATTGTTCATATAAAGTTAAACAAGTGTACATCATTTGATCTTATTTGTCTGTTACATGTAGGTTGCTTATTGTTGGATTAAACAAGATTTCTTTGACCCAATTTTGGTCATAACGACAACTAAAACAAATAAAACAATAATCTCAGGTTCACAAAAACGATACATGCTTTACTAAGCCCACTGCCAATGATTGTACAAAAGACAACTAATATGAATAATTACACATGGTCAATCAGCTCATTTCAAAAAACTTTCAATATACAAACTGTCAAAACTAAATATATTTCATACATTATGCATAAACACAACGCCTCCGCGGCAACGCGCGGGCTCACCAACTAGTTTACTCAACTCACAAATTAATACGGAGTAATGATTCAGAACACGATGGGAAAATATAATATTTCGGTGTTTTATTGGGTAAATATAAAATTCACCTTTTAAAATTAACATAAAATATGAATCTAACACTATGTATAATGTTCAAGACATTACTATTTATAATATTAAAAGAGAAATTTTAAACATTTTTTTCATTCATTAATTTTATATATAGTCAAGTAATCTTTAACATTAATAATCTTCGCAACTTGGCAAAACAACCCCGAGGTTTAAATAGTAATTTGGAAAATATGAAATTTTCAACACTCGTTTATAAGTAATGATACAATGTAATTAACTCAATAATCCACATTAAATTGAATGTAAAATGATTTAAGGAATTGATTAAGGAAACCCCGAAGGTTGTTTTCTATAATCAAAATTATGTATAATTGCACGTACGAAAAGTTGGTTAAATATAGTGAAACTCAAAAATGTGATCGTTATGTCGCCATTTTGTTTCTTATTTCATTTTTCAATACAAAACCCAGTTAACAAAATCAATTCGATTTTGTTATCTTGAAAAGAAGATGGCAAAAGAAATTTGAAAGACATTTTAAAGCCACTTTGCGGATCTTGATTCAACTTAGTCGCCACAAGCAAAATCAACTGAGAATATGTAAGATTCAATGGCACTTGTGGGTGTTTTAATCATTTTTACGATCAATCACAACTAATTTTGTCAAATCACAAACCAAGTAATAAATAAATTAAAATTTTACTTTGAAGCAACAACATAATCTTGATTAATGGAATGCTTATGTAAATTTGAACCAATACCATGCTTTCACACGATCGAGGTTCTTGGTCTCACCCAAAAAAGGGCCACTTTTTACATCAAAACCACCAATTTTACTGCCTTCCAAAATTTTAAAAATAAAATAAAGTTGTTCTTGTCATCTTATTGATTGGTTTCAATGACCTTGGTATAACAAATCGAAAACCAAAAGAATGTAAATTGACAAAACAAAACTATTGATGTGCCTAATTTCCTGCTTGTGGTAGACAAGAGTTTCACTTCTCACAAACCAACGAGTGTTACAAAATATATATAAAGAAATAAGTATCAGAATCGTAAAGGATTCATCAATTAATGTTAGTAGTTTGAAGAATTTATGTGTTGTGTTCTACAACAATCACCATGTAGTTAATCCTTGTCGAGTCATGGGATCAAAGTCAAAAGATCACCGAGGCAATTATCTATAATGTGAAAGTGAACAACTTATGCATCATTTTGTGGTTATTTGTAGAATATCATTCCAATCGGTTATTTTTTCTCGGGGTTTTCCTTTTAAACTTCCGAGTCTTTTCTCTTCAGAATCTATCTTTTCCCAATCACTAAATGTAACAACTTGAACATTCCTATTTTCCAATAACTGACTAAGTCCTTCTCTACCTGGCTTTGACAATGCAGATGTTAGCTCTTTCTTCGCTATGTCCTCAGAGATGCTGGCCACCTGTCAATTATTCAACCAATCAATACAGATAGGTGTAGCTATAGCATGTATCAGCTAATGAGTATATCAAGACTGATTAGAGAAAATGCTCCCACAAAGCTACAGATTTTAAATCTCTCTTTCATTAAGAAGATAATCTACAATAACTATGACTAGAGGTAACAAAATGGTATCTTTTAGTGTGGGTCATAGTGTATCGGGTCGGCTTAGGATGCCCAAGACACTTTTTTATCACAATTTAACTCTTAAGTCTTAACAGCCAATTAGCTTGTCAAATATGATTACGAAAACTACACGGATGCAATAGTTTATTTAATACGGTTATATAGGGTGTTGGACTTTGATGCATTAAGAACACGACATGTTTTGACTTTTGACCAGTTTCCTTGCAAGCAAGAACATATTTATCCCTTTTGACCCGTTAGAGACATAGCATAACCCGAATCGAACTATTACCAAGTGAATGTGTCAAAATTGCCACAGAAAAATTGAACTCGCTTACAGTTTCTTCTGCATCATAAAGATTTGTAGCAATTATTCCAGTTGGCCCTCTCTTTAACCACCCACATACATATAAACCATCCTCAGTTTGAGCATCATCATCAGAAGAAGATACAACCCGACCTCTGAAATTTGGGACCACACCTACCAAAGAAGTTGCAGAGACATTATAAACTTCTGAATACTCGAAAAATTTAAGTACGTTAAACATTATATAAACCTAACGTTTGCATGTGAATTATATATGAGACATACCTTTGGAATGGTCAAATGGTAAACCATCAACAG
Organism: Chrysanthemum lavandulifolium; assembly: GCA_022545495.1. Classification (NCBI taxonomy): domain Eukaryota; kingdom Viridiplantae; phylum Streptophyta; class Magnoliopsida; order Asterales; family Asteraceae; genus Chrysanthemum; species Chrysanthemum lavandulifolium. The sequence goes on along the minus strand of CM040246.1, from coordinate 115,973,378 downwards.
GTACAGATTTGTAACCTATGCTCTTCAGTACCAAACTGTAAGACAAAGCAAATATAACACTCAAAAGAGAATTTAATAACCACAGTATATACTGTAAGCCGCACAGAAGATCATACAAGTTCAAGAGGCTGGGTCATGTCTTAACATTGCAAGCCTATAGAATAGTTAAATGGCATTCATTTTATTCTATTTTTGTATGCATTTTAGCCTTCAGGGAATCAGGTTTGCATTATATTTGAAGTTAGAAGTCAAATTTCTTCTGCCCAGTTTACACGAAATTTACCCGCAATTAAGATCCTCATACTGCCCTGTGCCTGCTGCAATCTGATTTCCCGAGCCAGCACTTCCTACAAGGTTAAGTCATAAATATCTTTTTAGGTACCACAAGAACATAAAGAGAGCTTCTTACATGAAGTGTACAATATAAATACAAGTTTTCAAACATTTGCAAAGAAATCGTAGAAGTAATAATAATTTCTATATATAGCAGACAAAACTTGCCCTTTGATTTTTATGAGAAAACTGATGTAATGTATCCATTAACAGAAGTTTTACTATTTCTACCTTTCAATGTTGTCTTCTCAAAATTCACACCATCAACATAGCCACTTCTGTCACTTGATTCTAGAAATTTCTCAGGTTTCCTAAAGAAAGTAAAGTGCAGTTCTCGTTGTCCTAAACTTGGATGAGGTGCAGCTGATGAGGAAGCCTTTGATAGCAACTCAAAGACCCTCCTACGTATACGATTGTTCTTCATTTCTTCCTTTTCAAAACGTTATAAGGAAACAATCTCAGTTACAGATGCAAAAAATAATAAGAGTAAACAGACCATAACTGAAAGCACATAGCAGTTTTTGAATAGCCAAATGAAAGTTAAGGAAATGAATTGACCTCATCAGCAGAGGTTTTTAGGAGATCGGCTTCCTTGATGTTAATGTGTAAATCCTTGATGGCTGCATTTGAGAATCCAATGCAATATAAGAACCAAACTCAGGAGTGATTCAGCAAACACTTTTATTTTGGGTGCAGGGAGTACTGTATTACCCATCCTTCTAAATGTGAGATAATAATTTTCCTATTCAAGCTCACTTTAATTTTAATTCCTATTCATGTCTTATTTACAGCAAAAAAAGCACTGGCTATGACTTCTTTATTCAACACCAGATAAGAAATTTTGTACAAAAAAGCACTTGTTCTCTCGTACAGTTTTGAACTATAAAGCCACTAAACTTTTACAGGTGTTATATTAAAATGCTTTTTGAGCCAAATCACAAATTCATATTGCCAAAATCACCAATTCAACTCATGACCTATAACAACAACATATCCAATCCAGCCGAAGCAGGGTATGGGAACTCATGACCTATAACACTTACCAAGAATTTCTCGTAGCTCTTTTGCGGTACAAGCTGCTTGTACAGGTCCACGTCTGCCCACAAGGTAAACCTTCCTGAAAGATTACATGAAATATTATCAGGCACCAAAACAAACTGCCGAAACTAAATTTGTGTCTAACTAACTATTCATAACCTTATGGAGCTTTCCCTTAGAGCATCCAAAGCATGGGTGGCAATATCAGTGGTAGCCAACTCTTTAGGTGGTCTTAAAAGAATCCGTGCAACATCAAGAGCAACATTACCCTATAAAAAGATGCAAGATCAGGTCAGTTCATAGTAGGCATTTCCTTTAAGACTGGAGTTGTCTCATCACACATACAAGAACAACTAATACATATAGGCTTTCTAAGCATTAAGAAATATACACTTGTATCACAACAATTTTGCTATGCATAAGCTAGCACAGATGTCTGACATACCTGGCCCAAAACTATGGCCGTGTCTGTGCTCTTTAAGTCCGGTGTAAACTTGCTGAAGTCTGGGTGCCCGTTATACCACCAAACAAATTCTCTAGCAGAGTGAACACCCTTTAACTCCTGCACCAAGGGCACGATATAGTATCAAAATTGCAGATTTCTAAATGGATGAAAAGACCTATAAATCTGCCCGTTCGGCAGATATTATACCTCTCCTGATATACCAAAGACTCTATCACTTTCAGCACCATAAGCAAGTACAACCTGATAGATGACATATGATTGTCAATTGCGATTGTAAACATTCTGCTAAAGACTAAAGAAAATAAAATCATAAACTGTATTGAGCAAAAGCTTGTGACCTTACCACATGGTAGATTTGACGAAGCTCTGACAAAGAAATGGAGGATCCAAGAGAGACATTCCCAAAGAACGAACACCGTTCATTATGTGCAACCGGGAAAATTGGTTGATGACAATCTGTTGCAAGTTTTCTGGTCAACTAGATCAATTAAGGTGATTTTGCTTCAGGAGATAGATTAAAGAAATACTCAGAAAGTGGTAAAAACGCACTCATTTATAAAACCAAGTCAGTTCAGCCTTTTCTTATAAATCTGCCTCTATACTCATTTATATCAATTACCAACTTCAAATTCCGCTTTTTCTAACTTTAAAACCTTGTTTTGATCATTAACGATTCAGTTAAGCCTTTTCACAATGTTTCTACAGGTTTAATGAACAATCCTACAGCAAACTCAACATAACCAGAATCATCAAAATGATGTCCAACTGGTTGTAACCAAACTTTGAAGTGGCACATATTAACGAGAATTGGAACTAGATAAAAGAAACAAAATCCACAAATCCTAGCCACAATCTTACCCAAAACTGATAATAAATGTCTTATATCTAGCAAATCATACCTTTGTTTCAGGGTGATCAGGTGCTACACCAGAACGAACCAATCCAAATGGCGTCGGCAGTCTATCAATGATATCAATTTCTGCTCCCTCATGTGCTTTCAGCATCTATTAGTTACACATGAAAGTAACTCCATCAAACAAAAGTGTCGGGCACTTTACAAATATCACTACCACATAACAAATAACGTCAGTGTTTGA